>JAMKPZ010004426.1:0-25252 GCA_024699675.1 Amphibolis antarctica
TGATGGAGAGGCTTGATCAAGGTGGAGCCAACATTCAAGACAAGGTGGAGATTGTTGTATTATATTTTGAATGATACTAATAATGTAATTAGTATAAGAGGCATTTTGATCCTTTGGAAAACCCAAGCACTATATAAGCTTGACTAGGATTTTCCAAAGGGTATGAGTTGTGAGTTTGTAACCCTAGCCTCCACAGAAGAAAACCCTCTCCCTCTCCATCCGTGGACTAGCCCTAAGTTAGGGTGAACCACGTAAAATTCGGTGTGCACTTTGTTTGTGTGTTTTGTTTGGTGATCCTCCCCTCTTCCCTTTCTCATTGCTCACTCTTTCATTTGATTCCGCTGTGCTTCTTTGGTTACCACGCATAACAAAGTAAATAAAGTATAAAGAATAAGATTACAAGATGAATAACAAATGCTCATTCTAATGGATCACACCTTTAGATCACCAGGCTAGCCTCCTCCAAGGTCGTCTTCGCCAACTCCAATAGTGGCAGTCTATAGGTCTAGCGAACTTCAAATGTCGATTTTTCCCTCCTCCACCTTGGAAAAGTCCATAGAAATGCTTGGATCAGCCTCCCACACTATCCCCAATCCAACTATGCCTTTGAATCGCCAATACAACCAAGATCCAAGGTTGTCTTCCTTAGCTTCGATGGTGGCAATGGTGACTTTGGCGAACTTCAAACTTGCTAGTTTGACCTCCTTCACCATGAAAAAGTGTGCAAAAATGAATGGATGAACATCCCCATGCCACACCAAGTCTACTCGTGCCTTTGAATCATCAATATGACCAAGATTGACAGTCATCTTCCCCAACTTTGACAATCATAGGAAACTTCCGATGAACTTTGAGTGACATTTTTGGCATCCTTCATTATTGGAATAGTCCTACATCGAGTGTGATGTAGTGGACCTTATCTTTATATTATGAAGAACCTTTCTCTCATAGTCTAAGAACTTTTGAGAGGATATTTCAACATGGTATCGAAGGAGGTTCACGATTCGTGTCTAGTAAATTGCTTTAGTTTGAGCACCTCACTTAGACATTGTAAGGTGGACACTTGTTAGCTTGAGAACTCACCACAAGTGTAGAGGAGTGTTGAAATAGTTTTACATCGAGTATGATGTGGTGGACCTTATTTTTATATTATGAATGACTTTTCTCCCATCGTCCAAGCACTTTTGTAAGCATATTTCAACATTCACCATGTGCAAGTGCACAAAAACCCTCTAAGGAATTCCCATGCACAACCCCAAGTCCACCCATGCTTTTGGATCGCCAATCCAATCAAGATCAGACACCTTCTTCTTGAGCCCCAGTGATCTTTGATAGTGGTGGTGTGACGAACTCCTGCAACCTCTAATGACCTCTCTGGTGATGAGCTCCAATGATCCTCAGTTAAGCTCTCCATGACTGTTGGACCAGTTAAAGAGCAAACTCCTTATGTTCCCTTTATTTAATTAATTGCATGTGAAGATAGAAAATACAATCATTTTCGCCTAATGAATATATGTTATATTCAATTAACTCTTCATGCAATATACATTATGACTAATATTTCAACTTTATTTCAATATTGTCATGATGCATGCTTGTATGTCATGACATATTTGCTAACAAGGTGAGTAAGAAGGTAATTCTACTCCTACCCTCATAAGCAAACTCATGAGATTACACGTTTTAATTTGGTAATTAGTTTTAATTATCGAATAATTGCTTGACTTCATGAAATTTTATTCATAATATGCTATGTTCATGTATTTTATATATACTCATTCATCATCTTAGGATTGCATATGTTAACCCTAACTAAGATAGGGTATACCTTAGAAAAGATGAGTCATGCATCATATGTGGTATGTCCTTCGTTAAAATCAAGAAAATGTAAGTAAAAGTGAAACATGCATCATCATACTTACTAACATGGGACTTTGTTAAATGATTCATGCAGCATGTTTCATCATATCACATGCAACATGAAGGTTCCATATTTTATTATTATGCTAAACTCATGTATTCATATGTCATGTATCATAAGCATCATATTTGAGTTTTCTTTAACTTAGTCTATAGTTAAATGTTGGACAAGGTTCATTAATAAGGTCCACCTCCAACCCAACACAAAAGTTAGGAGGTGATTACATGACCTTCCCTTAGACTAGGCCCATGACATGTTGGACTCCAAAGAGTCCAACCCATTATTTTACACAAATGTACAAATGCGGGCTAGTACTTATTAGAATACTTAGGCCAATTTAAGTTGGGCGTGTGGGTGCTACATTTTCATTATATATTCTCGGAAAACTTATTCTAGACTTTCTAGTCAAGCTCAATGAACCTCATCTTCTAAGTAACAGTTTCATCTTATATGCAAATATGCATCATATAAATTTTCTTAGTTTGACTTTTAATTAGATTAATTATATATGTGGTGACTCTTCCTTAGGCTTAAAAACTTGTTTACCCTAATTTAGCTTGCTTGAACTTTTGAAGGGTCCTACTTGTTCTCTTTCAATTTATAAGCTTGGTGTGGAGTGTTGTATAGGCCCAAGGTCTGGTTCAATTTTGTGGTGTGAGAAAATCACATTATAGTTATTATTAAGACGAATCAAGAACAAAGAAAAGAAATAGTTAATAAAATACGTGAAAATATTGCAATGTCTATGTGAAATAAAAGGAATTTCACTTAGAATAATGTAGTTATGTATCTTTTGTAATTATTATCAAATTAGTCATTGTATTTCAAAATGTTTGCATTACAAATTACTCATTGTATTTCAAATTATTTGTATTACATCTTCGATGTATTAAACTTATCAAAGCACATGAATTTGGTGATATTAAATGTACTCAATTTGATATTTTTCATGTGTTGTACATTAATTTCAAGTAACATATAATTTTTAGATTTCTAATAAAATATCAATTTTTAATTTTTTTAAATTTTTGATATATACAAACATGGTCTTTTCTTTTACTTTTGTGATTTTCCATTTTCATTCATAATTTTTTATTTTGGTGACTTTTACACAAACACATCTTACTTTTAAGACTAAGGTCTTGTTTGCTTACTAAACTCTAACTTCCATTACTAGGTAGTTGAAGTAAATGAACAATTATCTAACACTATGTCATATAATACAAATGGTTGACAATATAAAAGTTAATTTATAAAAACTTCAAAATTACCTTTTCAATTCTATTTAACAACAATTTTAATCAACTTTAATTCAACTACGACTTATTTGTGTAGATATTTATCACTATGTAATCACATTTTTCACTGTATACTATAGTATTCTACGATACTATTTATCAAATAACTTTTATGTTATTTATCAATCACTAGGTGTGACAACTTAAAAAAAAAAATACTACTGTTACATTAATATAATAAATACTGTTTATTATTTTATTATATATTTTATTTATTATTTATCACACCTCTTGAAAATATACTATATTATATTATTATAATAAATATTATTTATTATTATTTTACATATTTTATTCATTATTTATTATAATTTTTTAAAATACTATCGTCACTTTTTATGTAAATCATAAAAGTCATTTCACGTAATTTCTAAAACAAAAAGTCATAAAAGTCAACTCTAACTTACCAAAACGCGTACCTAACAGAATAGAAAAGTTAAAATTGTAAGCAAAACGTAATTAAAGGGCCGACTTTTGCGCCCCCCGATGCGTTATCGTTTGTGATTTTTTATGTATTACTAAAATAATTTTTAAAATATTTATTAAAAATTTAAAAAATATTATTTTAATAAAAAATTAATATTTTTTAAAAAGGTTTAATATAAATATTATATTAATATATTTTTTTATTTGATTTTCCGTACAAATTTATAATACCATTTTTACCAATTTTTGATAAGTTAATTTTTTCGTTTTTTCGCACTCCTCATTTTGTTTTCTTTAATAGATTTTTTGTCATTTGCCAAGAATGATTTTGAGATATTTTTATTTTTTAGGTAATTTTTTTTTTTCGGTTTATACGTGTGCTCGTCTTTTTGAATTTTTAATGCATTTTTGAAATATTTTGAGTTATCGATTTTTTTAAAAGTTTTTCTTATCATATATACAAATTTATATTTTTACAATCTAAGGTGACGAATAAAAACCCAAAATCGCAGAATACAATACCAGAATAATTAATAGAAATAATCATGTATCTATCACCACCAATGCAAAATGGTTAAATTTATCACACTACAATATTTAGTATACAAATATTTAACACTTAACATGAAATAGTAAACGTTAAATTGATTCAACATATGTTCCTACAATGTCTGTACAAGTTAACATAAAATACTCAATAGACGACGTTAGTACAACGATAAGTACAACTACTGTATGACTAAATGTCTTACATAGTTTGTTAAACATCCTTACTACAATATTACAAAAAGTTATTAGTCACCTACTTACAGATAACATTAGTACAACGATAACTACAACTATTGTATGACTACATGCCTTACACTGTTCTTTAAACATCCTTGCTACATGACTACATGCCTTTTTTTTATACTTACCAATGACTTAGATAGTGAATTTTTGTCAACATGCTCCTTATTCATTTCTAACCATAGTTTTTACCCTTGAACCATGTCAATTTTCAGAAATACATCCCATACTGTAGCTTTCCTGAAGAACATCATTGCAAAAATCCACATCGGTGAATTCTTTTGAATCACAATATGTTGCAATTGGTTCGTGCACTTTTCAAAATTAATCTCTTCTGCCTTTTTTTCCAGGCTTTCAAGCAAATTTCCAATAATGTGAATGCGATTTGGTAAACCATCTCTTGACCCTCTCTTTTTCTTGCATTGTGGGGACGTCACATCCCTATCAACCGATGTACATACGTCCTCACTAGCACTGGTATGTTCTGCATTTGCACTTTTTGCATCATTTGTTTCCTGCATGCTTCTTGAAGGAATGAACGTAGATCTTCCGGTTCACACTAATTTATCAGCAATCCCCATATACCTAAACTTTTTGCATTGAGGTTCACACTAAAAAAAAGATGTAGTTGTTGATCAATAACAATTGCAAACACAAATATAGCTACTTAAAAAAATATAAATGACAAATAGCATTTTAAACGCTTACTAATTTAAATGCTTCCCACCAAGCATCATCTGTTTGATGCTAGATATACATCTTTGGGTTCCAACCTATACCTATTGGCATTCCAAAGTTTTTCATAATTACCAATCTTTTCTGAGTTTTTCAAACTTATTTTTTAATTAAGCTTTAGTTCTTATGTAACCTATAAATTCTTGTAATCTTGGTTCCAATAGTTCATAACCTTTCTTATCTAAATGTATAACATCTAAAGTACAAAATCCTTTCTTGAGTGTATTTTGATAATATCCAAATATTTAATATTGTGTAAATGAGTTGTATGAAGAATTGAAAAAGTCATGAAGAACGCACGTAAAAAAGTTCCAGATTATAGAAAATTTTGTTGGTGCAGGAGAAGTTCCACCGAAAGTTCCACTTCAGTCCACAGGAAAATCCATTGATAAAGAACGCACGTGAAAAAGCAGCTAAGTTCCCAATGGAAGTTCCTTTCCAGACTACAAAAAAATCTATTGATGAAGAAGTAGAAAATGAAACAAGTCCTAGCGAAAGTTCCTCTTCAAGTCAGATGAAAATCCATTGATGTTGGAGAAGTACCACAGGAAGTTCCGCTAGAAATCAAAGAAAAATCCACTGCTATTGAAGCAATTGAAAAGAAAAGCTAAGGACCAACGAAAGTTTTGCCAAAGCCAATGGAAAATCCATTCAATTCAATAAAAGTTCTACCAAATTTCATAGGAAAATTCGCTCACTAAGTAATCACATAGACTTAGGAAAAACTATACTTAATACACCTTAGACAAAAAAAATCGAAATATGATTTGGATATCCGAATTTTCCTGTAATGCAATCATCCTAGAAATTCCTTCCAGGTCAAATTCGGTTAAACGTTTTCAACAATTCGTTATTTTGAATTTTTTATAGTAAAAATTTGAAATATAATTCATTATTCCGAATTGATCTCCAAAATAAAAAATATAACTGTTAGAAAGGTTTGACCAAGTTCAAACTAGTCGTTTATAGCCGTTTAAGCCTAATTAGCCTATAAATAACATCGTGATTAGAGCTCAAAATAACCTAATATTTTAACACACATACTATTGCACTCCAATGCTCACATCGAACAAGTTTTAGTGCAGATTGATCGAATCATTTGGTTTCTAAGTATTTTTCTAACGCTTAAGCTTCTTCTCTCTTCTCAATGAAAATATTTACACAAAACATGAATTTGGTGTTGGTTGTTTTGTTTTGTAATTGATTGGTTTGTTGAGTTTTCATCTCAAAACTCAAGATTGTGGTTAGTTTAAGTGTTTTATCTTAAACAGTTGGTTGGTTTAAGTATTTTACCTTAAACACTTGGTTGGTTTAAGTGTTTTACCTTAAATACTTGGTTGGTTCAAATGTTCTACCTTAAACACTTGGTTGCTTTAAGTGTTCTACCTTAAACACTTGGTTGGTTGAAGTGTTCGATCTTAAATAGTTGGGTTGATTGAAGGATTTCACCTTAAATCTTTGGGTGTTGGTTGAGGAATGTGACCTTAAACCCATGTACTAGTTGATTTGGTATTCGATCTTAAACATCATTTGTAATTTACTCTTTATAATGGATTAGACTTAGACTCAAGCTTAAATAGCTTAGGGGTGTACGTAACCTTTTGGTGAATCACTATAAAAATCTTTGTGTTCATTTTTATTTACAATTTTTCTGTGCATACTTATCGAAACGCTTCTGAACAAATTTACGATTAATTTTAAAAAATGCTATTCACTCCCTTCTAATGCATGATCCACACTTTTATTTGGTATCAAAGCAGGTTCATTTTTGGTGAATTAACACTCACAAAAACACAAATGACTGCTAGATCGATAGATGGACAGAGCGTCAACTGCCCCTTACTTCGATGGTAATAACTATAGTTATTGGAAGTATAGAATGACGGTTTTCCTTAAGTTTATGGATGTGGACTTATGAAATGCAGTTGTTAATGTGATTCATGTTTCAGACGTTCCTTTTAATGCATTGAATAACAATCAAAAGAAATTCATACAACTGGACATGAAAAAGATGAATAACCTATGTTGTTCTTTATTATGTGATCAATTTAATAAAATTTTAGGTTATACTATGACGAATCAAACATGAAAACTACTTGAGGTAACTCATAAAAGAACATTTCAAGTTAAACAATTAAAGATAAACCAACTCATGCACAGGTATGAGTTATTTAAAATGCTTGAAAATGAATCAATTTCAGATATACACTCTCGTTTCTGGGATATCATAACCAACCTTAAAGGGCTGGGAAAGGAGATTTCTATGTAGGAACAGGTGCAAAAGATTCTGAGAAGTTTAATAGCAAATTGGGAGAAGAAGACCACCGCTATTGAAAAAGGAAAAGATTTGAGCACTTACACATTGAAAGACATGACGAATTTATGATTAATTTTTAAAAATACCATTCACTCCCCTTCTAGCACACAATCCACACTTTCATAACAGACTTATGTCCCAAGTCAAAGAGATTAATACATATATTTAGAAATATAGATACTAACTCATCGTCTCAATCAATGTTTTGAAGTTCTATCTGTAATAGTACCTGTAGTAAGTGGTAGGTGCTGTAAAAACATATCTGGAGTGCTACTTGTAGTAGGTGATGGGTTATGACTATCATTTGTAGGCACGTCGTAGCTGTCACTCAAACCTAGGAAGTTGAAGAAGTGGTTGTAAACATCATAATGTCAAGTATAGAAATGAATTAGATATAATCATATTAAATACAAAAAACCATAACTAATATACAGAAAGAATTAACAATAAACACATCATATCATCATAAAATGTATCCAATGCAATTTTACAAAAATGCACACCACATTAAACAATCATAACAATGACATAATAAAGCATAAATATTCATTAATACACACCACATTAAACAATCATAACAATACATAACATTGACATATTAAAACAAGACATTTGTTTATAATTGGAAAACACATAGCAATTAATGTCATAAACATTACAAACATTACAAACATCTTCTGAAACATTGCAATGTTATTATGCCTAAATTGCAAGCCATATCACTGCCTACTCTCCATTATTTGATCTCAAAATGCATCACGCACATTACACATTTCATTGTCATCATATACTTCTGCATTCTGAGTGTCATTTGGATGTGCATTTTGTTGACCAACACTACTTGATATGTTGTTCAATAAGTCCATTTCTTGATTGTATCGTTGCCCAATGATAAAGTTATGCAACGTCATACACACTATCACTATTCTGACTTGCATGTCATATGGGAAGGGAGGCATTAAATTCAATATATTCCATTATCTCTTTAATATGCCAAAACAATGCTCAACAACATTTCATGAGGAGGAGTGCAAGTAGTTGAATTGTTCTTCCGCACCTCAAGGTTGTGATGATTGGAAAGATGGAATATGATACCTTGTAGTTTGATAAGGTGCAAGAAATCCTTTTTGATTTAGATAGCCTGAATCTACAAGGTAATACTTACCTGCATTGATAACAACATTAGAATGACTATTTTCTCAACCAAATGGTAATATGTAGTTGTGGAGATATTATGCTAACCTAGTGGGGAAAACGGAAAGTCATGTCGTGGATCCAACATTGCATGTTTGAAGACTTTATAATCATGTGCAATGCCCTCCCAACTAGTTGAGACAAATATAAATCTCATATTGAAGTCACAAAACACCAAGGACGTTCCGTGTCATTCTCTTTGAATCTCTTCCACATCGAAATGCGATTTGTTTTGATTTAGGGACAACATAGAGAACATGAGTACCATTTAGAGCTCCAATAGCATTTTTGAAAAATGGCATAAACCTTTTATTTTCCTTAAGAAATTGGGGAGTCTGATCCAATGATTCCATAGGACAAATAACATAAGGCACCCAAGTAATGATAGCGTCCAACACACGATGGATGTAATGACTTATTGTCTATCTAGAATGTTGCAGTGCTACCTACATCATTTTGTTTTTCTGACCATGACTTAATGTTTCTAAAAGGATCTTAACTTGTTCTTCAACACTAATCTAACAACTATTCCTTAAGAGACCACGTGCTTGTAGAATGTAGCATAACCTCCTAAATGTGTTAGGCATCATCCTAAAGTATCATAACACACTCTCCAATGGCTATTTAGCATGTTGGACACTACTTGATGACCAATGTAACCAACATTATGTACTCATTGTCTAACTGAATATGTGTTATAATAGTACTCCAAACATTCTTTAAGCAAGATATGAACCAGTTCGATTTTTTCTTCTAGTTCTATTTCTTCCCAACCCCCATATTCTGCTAAAGATGTCAAAGCCCTGCAATAAGGATTGAAAATAGTAATATATCTTAGTATGCTAGATATATGTCCCAAGTCACTTGACATATGAATCATACATCTGCTAAAAATAATTGAAAATAGTAATATATTTTAGTATGCTAGAATGGTATTTAGGGTGATATTTCAAAGCAATGAATGGTATTTGCACACTCCATAATCATTCAAGTAGTTGACAACATTGAGTAAAACAACAATCTTAATTTGTAAGCTGTAATTGCAATTAAGGGGTGGATTGTATTGCCGAAAAGTTTAAAAAAGAAAGTTCAAAAAGAAAAGTATGAGATAAAACTAGCAAATCAAGGATATTCCAATAGACTTGTTAGGTTGTTGGAAAAAAAAGTAAACGAGTACAATCCACAAAAAGAGCTAAAATGGCTAGAGAAACTATTTAATACATATTTTTATTCGTTGGCAAGGAAAAGCAAACCCAAAATTCATACACAAGCGTGAAACAATCATGTAAGAATGATAAAAGCCCTGCAAATACCGAATGAATTGTTGTTAAACACACTACTCCGAGTTCAATTAACCTATAAATAGAACACAAGAAAAGCAATATTCCAAAATGAAATGTATTGGATGAACTTTTCAAAAATGAGTCAACTATGTTTGCAACTTTAAATCTCATCATCAAAGTATTGATTTTGCACATCAAAGGAAGAAATTGAATTTAGCCTAAAGAAATTTGAAAATAGAGGAACATTATATCTAGTGGATGATGGACACAACAAGAGAAGTCTCATTGTCATAAGCAATAAGTCAAGGAGAATAATGAGAAAACAAAAGAAATTTGTCTCAGGTTTGGTGTTTTATCAATAGTTATTATCGTTAAGGAAGTTAATTTAGGGAAGGAATTCTAGTCATGGTAAGCATGTAGATTGTTAAAAAAAGACATGTCATTGCACCTTAACCATGTTTGCACATTGGCTTTCTCCCCTTCTGATCAATAAAATCTATTAAGGAGGACCACAAAAGTGTTAATGACTGCATATACAAAGTCTTAATAATCTACATGCATTACATGCATGGTTGTATTTTAAGGTGAGTAATAAGGTGAGTAAAGGGTCTATTTTAAGGTGAGTAATTATACTATTCAGTAAAGGACAACCACTTCCCCATAAAAGAATGTCCATCTGCTCCACTAAATGACTAGCAGACCATCCATAACCGATACTTTAACAAAGAGGTAATGAAGCATGCTACAGGGAACTCTAAATCATTCAAGACTTTGATGATGACAAGTGTTGCAGGAATGCATATCGGAAGGTAAAATCGAACTTACTCCATGTCGATTGTCCGATGTGCGCCGAAGGGGGAACGGGGTGCGGCGGTCGACGGGTGGTAGGGGCGCAGCGGCGGAAGGGGAAAAAGAAAAGGCGATGCAGGCACGAATGGGGTATGGTAGGGAAAAAAATAATGGAAAAAGGTTTTTTATTTTACTGTAAGAAGTTATTTTTAGGGTGTTTGTATTTTTTGAAAATTAATAAAATAATTTAAATTTTTTATTATTAAAATTTAAAATTAATGTTTTTTATAAGACTTTGTGTATATTACAAAACTTTTAAAAAATTTATATTTAATTTTAAAATTTTAATATTTCTGAAAGAAAATTTATATTTTTTTTATTAATTTCTACGAAACTCAAATTTTCTATGCTTATTGTATAATAAAAATAGTTTTTTTATTTTTATTTTTACAAACGTGTCTAAAGTGTACAAGATAAAAATTAAAAATATAGAATATATAAAAATATGATTAATAGTCACGATCACCACTACAAGCTGGCAGCCGCTATTTAATCTCGGTCGTTCGTGTCTGAAACCCCCCTCTTCCCCTTACCTCCTCTGCCAGAGACGACTGCCGGCCGCGTGTCCGTCGCGCTGCCCCTTTTGCCGCCGCCGCCGCCGCCATCGCTGTCATCGTTAGAACCAAGGTAACGCCATCTTCACCTCTTCTCATACTCCCCCTTCTGCTGCTGCTGCTGGTGGTGCTCTTCCTGCTCCTCCCGCTCCAGATCCATAGGTTTCATGCGATTTCGCATCTGCTGTTTTCGTTACGCTTTCTTTTTTTGTGTATTATCCTTTCCGTTCTGATTCCGACGTTTTTGATTGATTTTTTGTCTGGATATTTCCGGATCGGGGAAATCTTGTTTTTCGTTTTATCCGTTAGGCAGGCGATTGATCTGGGATTTGTTTATGCCCTGTGTTCAGCTTTGTTTAGTTTAATTTGTGGTAGGGGGTCGGAGCTTCGCGGATTTACTATTGCAGTCATGTTCAGTCGGGCGCCAAAGAAAAGCGACAACAGCAAGTACTATGAGATCCTTGGTGTCTCGAAGAGTGCCGGCCAGGATGAGCTGAAGAAGGCATATAGGAAGGCTGCTATCAAGTATCATCCTGATAAAGGTGGAGATCCTGAGAAGGTGAATCGTAATTTTTATCTTACACGATTGGATGTGTCTTTTATCGGTGCTTGGTTGGATAAAGGTAGTTGTTTTATGATGTTACCAATTCAGTTGTTGGATTATGAGGACTGAGCACTGACATCGGTTGTTCCTTTTTCTGTTTCAGTTTAAAGAGATATCCCAAGCGTATGAAGTTCTCAGCGATCCAGAGAAAAGAGAAATATACGATCAATATGGAGAAGATGCCCTCAAGGAAGGAATGGGTGGTGGCCCGTCCCACAATCCTTTCGACATATTTGAGTCATTGTTTGGCGGTGGATTTGGTGGTCAGTACATACTCAGCATGTTTCGGTTTCTTTATTGTTTTGTCTGCAAAACAAGTTTTTAGTCGAACTTTTAGCCTCCCCTTTACGATGGAACTTGTATGTCCATTGATTGTTGTTGTTGACAGGTGGCAGCTCAAGGGGACGCAGACAGAAGCGAGGTGAAGATGTAGTACATTCTCTGAAGGTTTCTTTGGAGGATGTGTATAATGGAACGTCTAAGAAGCTTTCATTATCAAGGAATGTTATTTGCTCAAAGTGCAAGGGGTACATATATTATCCATTTATCCCTATTATTTTTATAGTAGTCTCTGTATTTTGTAACAACATTATTTCACGTTCCAAGGGATGTGTGTGTGTGTCTATATATCTATGTATATGTATATACACACACTCAACATTCATTTTTGTCAATATTACATTTGATTCATACCGTTTGTTGATCTCAACAATGTTTTAGTTTACGACTGATTTAGGCTTCCTGTTATGGTCAAATATTTGATAAAGATCAGAAACTAGGATCCAAGTTAAGATGGCTTCCAATTTCTGTGGATATGATCAAGTAGGTTGAGTGCAATCTACATGCATCCACTTTTATCATAGTTGAATCATGATATTCCCTTTTGTAATTCTAGTTATTGACATCAGATGAAATGAATCAAATTAGTTATAAAAATTATGACTTATTTCTCCTACCACCTATTCCCTTTTTTGGTTATTTAGTATAGGAAGGAAAAATAAAAAAAGAGTAGAATAATGCATAGATGCTCAACATCAAGGTATAATATCAAGGTATAGGACAGTCCGTGTGAAATAAAACAATAGAATAGAAGATACTTAGATGAAATAGTTGGATTATGATGAGAATAGCTAATTGATAGTTATAACAAATTTTATTGTTTAATTATTACGTTTATTATTTTTACATTGTAGTGAAAGCTCTTGTATAATGTAACTCTGAGTTAAAATTCTACTGATTTTTGAATAAGTTAACAAGATTGGTATTAGTTAAGTGGAAAATTTGCAATTGATTGTGTTTGCTTCTTGCATTTTAGACATTATCAATTTGGTAACAGTCTCATTTTAAATTTCTGTATTTTAGAAAGATACACAACTATGCTAACCAAATTTTTATGGATTCAGCACAGATTTTGATATCATACTGCTGTTCATGATCTTATGTTATTTTATGCATTTCTTTGCTTTATATATTGACTGGCCCAAGTTGAAGAAAGTACCTTAGCATGTGGTGGTTGGTTGTCAGAATTTTTGATTATGTTATTTCTCCTGTTAAATTTAGCTCTATGAGAAAAATCAGTCAGATTAACATTATTTACTATGTTTTATATCTATGTGGACATTTTGTTGACTTTGTGTAGTATAACGTCAACATCATTTTAATTATACAGATTTTTATAATTTTTCATTATTATTTTTAACTTAAATATGTGGACATTAATTGTAGTTATGATGGAGGAAATAATGACTCATAATTGCTACAAGAGCAAGATTTCAACTTTGCCTGCATGAATTTGACATTTTATGTTACTCTTAATGTAGTTTAGGAAATAAGAATATGCTTGTTGTCTGTAAAGGATGGCATGCGATTGTAACCTTGTTTTTTTAAAGTCTTTTCAAAATATCAGCATAGAAACAAAAATATTGCAAGAGCCACCCTCACTGAAAATAGAGTTTTTTCACATTTTGCATTGCTTCTTGATGAATGTTTTGGTTGAGTATGAAATACTAATTGAGTAGCTGCAAATGGGATTCTTCTTTAACATATTTGTTAAGACCATGTTCAATATTTTTCAATGGCTTCAGGAAAGGATCAAAGAGTGGTGCTACTGGGAGATGTCCTGGATGTCAGGGTAATGGAATGAAAATATCCATGAGACAAATAGGGCCAGGCATGATCCAGCAGATGCAACATGTATGTAATGATTGTCGAGGCACAGGTGGGAAGGAAATCATTATCTTATGTTAAGTAAAATTTTCTAAGAAAAAGAAATGTAGTTCATGATCTTGTGCAATGCGTGTATGCTTGGTTCAGGTGAAATTATCAGTGAGAAGGATAAATGCCCGTTGTGCAAAGGGAATAAAGTTACTCAAGAGAAGAAAGTGTTGGAGGTGCATGTTGATATGGGGATGCAACATGGTCAGAAAATTGTATTCCGTGGACAAGCTGATGAAGCTGTAAGCTGGATTAATTTTTGCCATAAATGCCTTTTTTCCTTTTCATGCATGTAGTAGTACTACATAAAAATTGTTCACGTGTATATTTTGTATGTACGTTCATCAATTTTTTTTCGTCTACCATGATTAGTATTGTTATTTACCTGTCAATTGATATTTTTTGCAGCCTGATACCATCACAGGGGACATAGTTTTTGTGTTGCAACTCAAGGAGCAACCAAAGTTCAAGAGGAAATTGGACGATCTCTTTGTGGAGCATACACTCAGTTTGACAGAGGCATTGTGTGGCTTCCAGTTTGCTTTCACACATCTTGATGGCAGACAGTTGCTTATCAAGTCAAATCCAGGCGAAGTCATCAAGCCTGGTAAATTTTATCCATTTTGCCATTGATTACTTACCTTAAGTTTTCTAGCTGGACATTTCTTAATTTTGCAGCATATTTTCTATTCGATTCTTCTCCAAACAGGTCAACATAAAGCAATTATCGAAGAAGGAATGCCCCATTACCAAAGACCTTTCCTTAAAGGTTGCCTCTACATCAAGTTCAACATTGATTTTCCGGACTCCGGAGTGCTCTCACCCGATCAATCTGGTGTGCTTGAATCAATTCTGCCACCAAGGCCAGCAAGCCACCCCACTGATATGGAGCTGGAGGAATGTGAAGAAACCACCTTACATGACGTCAACATTGAAGAGGAAATGCGGCGGAAACAGCAGCAGAAACAGCAGGAAGCATACGACGAAGATGATGAATCTGGGCAACCGAGGGTGCAATGTGCCCAGCAGTAGGCCTTGTAGTTCGGTTCTTGGCAGCCTGACATGTTTGGAGGTACGATATCTATCATTTTATTTGTATTGGACTAGGTCCTATCAGTAAGGATTGAGCGTATTACCGTTTCATACTACATTTTACTTCTGTTAGAGCTTTCAATAATTTATGTTGTGTCATATTGACTGGAATGTAAGTCTAATGCTTGCGTCTGAGACACAAAACCTTGAAGTCGTGGTTAGTTCGTCGTACTTGTAATCAAATCTATTTTTCTTAAGTTATGGTTTTGTTTATATATCATGGTGGTTCTCTTGAATCAATCAATTGACATTGGATATATTAACTGAATTAATCAGGCTAGGTTTTCATTGGTGGCATGAATACAAGTAAATGTATGGTAAGTTTTTCATCTCAAGCAAGTAATGATCCTTTTTGAATGCCTTAAAATCTTGCACATTCTTATTTACTTTCATCTATTGGTTTTTGATGAAAAATAATAATGAATGACTTTGATTAGTATGAAATTTTTACTCATAGTAAATTATTGCAAATAACAATTGGTGTTGTAATTCTACTACGTGGGTTGGGTTAGTTATATGAATCTTTTTGCTTTGGTATATTTTTACTTATGCTCAAAATTTTAGTTAAATTGCATAAATTTAATTCTTTTCTTGTAATTCATAATTAAGTAATTTTAGGCTTACCTTTACTTTTAATTTCTTCATTCTCTTTTCTTAACTGGTGTTTTTTTTTGGTCTCTAATATTAGTTACATTTCTTTATGTATAGACATTTTACATCTCATGAATATATCAATTTGGTAGAATTCTTCTTTTAAATTTAATGGTATTTTTCAAAAAGCATCCCTTCAAGTCTACAAATGACAATCTATTATGTTACTATTACTACTAATTATAGACTTTAAATTTAGGTCTTTACTTTTTTAACCTTGATACTCATCCAATTGTGTAACCTTTTGTGCCAACAATAAAACTCTTATGGGCTCAGTTTGGCTGGGTATTTTGGTGGGTTGGATTGAGTTTTATGGTTTTTTAGAAATTGCATGATTTATGATTAAAAAAGTAATGATAGTATTTTTTAAAAGTTGTAATAAATAATGAATAAAATAAGTAAAAGAATAATGCATAGTATTTATTATAATAATGTGATGATTATGTTTTTTCGAAAGTTGTGATGAATAATGAATAAAACATGTAATAGAATAATGAATAATATTTATCATATTAGTGTGATGAAGTTATTTTTTTTGAGAGTTGTGATAGTGTTTTATTAAGAGTTGTCACATTTAATAAATAGTAAACAAATGTAAAAGTTGTTTGGTAAATAATATTGTAAAATGTTGTGATGTATAGTGAAAAATGTGTGTATAATAATAAATGTTTAAACGAATAGGCCTTCATTGTAGCACAGGTTTCCACTTATCACATGCAACCCACTTTTCGTTGAAAAGAACAAGTGCGTCATGTTTTCAGGTCACGGGCCCATCTTTTTTGGTTTCTTTTGCAGTAATTAATCTTCCTCTTTTAACTAGTGTATTCTTTGGTCTCTTAAGTATACTCTTAGGGTACATTTGGGAATAATATTTTTCAACTCCAAGAGTTGGATTGAGTTAAATTTGAAATTATTTTTGTAAACAAAGTTGGAATTATATAGTATTTAAGTGATAAAAATTTATACATTAACATATATACAGTAATAATGATGTTAAAAGTGGTTTTTGAAGTTGAAAAAAGTTAGAACAAAATGAAATCTAAATCACATAAGCTAATTTTCTCTTTTCTTATCTTTAATAGGTGTAACTCTTTGGTTATTCCTGATAAAGTCAATTTTTAACTTATCTCTCGTAGTTTTTCCACTTAATTCATCTAAGCATATGAAACTCAATAATACAAATTTTTCGCATGTGCCCCTACTTCATATCCTAACATTCTGAATCATAGAATTCTCTTTTTAATTTTTAGGGTCCACCCTTATCACACAACATTCGAATTATAGGGTTTTTAGTGTAAACTTAGAAAAGACCAAGAATTGGTGGATAGACTCGAATAAGAGGCTTGCAAAGCAAACTGCTGGTTAGACGAATTATTATAAAATTTTGTATGTCAATTGATTTTAATGAGGTAAAATTCACATGACATTAAATCAGTCTATATTTGTTACTTATAAGATGTTTGTAGACTATTTCAATTAAAGACTTACAATAGCGTAGGGGGTGGGGGCATATTTAGAAAAATAATCTCATTTGATGAATGAAATTGAGGTCTTTATTATCAATGATAATGAAAATATTAGTAAGTTATGCTTTAGTATAATCTCTATCAATATTTTAACTGATTTTAACACGTTACAATAGTAGCTATTAGTGGGTAAATTGAGACTATGTTCGGATAAATTGTTCAATTGACTATATACTCTTTGGTTAAGTCATTTACCCGAAACAGTCTAGATATGTCATATTGTATATCTTAGTGTATTTCAGAGAAATCGAAGACTTCATTGGTTAAATTGATGTTGTCAGTTGATAAATTGATAATTTTATCTCTAACTAACAATTAAGGAAATAATCTGTGTTATTTGTATGTTAGTAATTTATCATGCAAGAACAATTGTAACTTGGAGGATTACCTTGAACATGTTACTCATATAGAAAGAATTCTAACAAGGCTGTGAAATTATAGGAAGATTACAATCAAATTGAGATCGTGGAATGAAAAGTTAATTGCCAAAAGTGTTGAAGAGAAGAATGATTTAAATGAAGGTGCAATGAAAAAAGAAAGAGGAGAGCTCATTTGTGCATATTGTGTTAATTTTTTTGTCTTTCTGTGAGAGAAGTCTTGTGATTTTTTCTCCAAATCTCTTTTTAGGGTTTCTCTCAATTGTGCTTTCATTGTTGATTTCTGAATTTAGGATCAGAAGTTCATCTCATTGGGTTATGGTGAGGGTGTATGGTTGGTGTCTTATACATGACAAGATTGGTACTTTGTCAAAGTTGTGAATGTTGAGGTGTGAAGAGATAGTAAAAATCTCAAGGTTAGTGCTTTAGAGAGTGAATTAGCCTTAATTTGGGTGAACCAATAAAATTTTGTCTCCTTGTGCTTGCATTTTTTCATGGATTATTTAAGTGTTTTCTAAGGTTACACTATTTATTGAATTAGTGTAATTTTTATTTAATTGATTTACTATTCACCTTCCTAGCTTCCAGTGAAGTTATGATCCAACAATTGATATAAGAGTTTTGGTTAATCTCTTTTGAAACTTATCAATCTTGAGATCAATGACTTTAAGATCTTCTACCACTAGGAACAGAGTGTGCATAGGTTACTACCATTTGATGAATCTAATTAGGTTTATTGGAAGCATAAAGTAGATGTTTTCTTAAAATTTGTAGTCTTTGCTATGTGGAAGATGGTGATATTTGGATACACCAAAACTACAAAGCCTATAGATGAATGGATTGATGAAGATCAAAGAAGAGATAAGCTAAATGCAAAAGGCTCGAATATGCTATTCTTTACTATTATTGCTGATCAATTCAATAAAGTCTTTACATGTAAAATTACTTATGAAGTATGACATAATTTAAAAGTTACTCGTAGACTTATGAAGTAAAAGAGACTAAAATGGATTTCTTGGTTCAAAAATATAAATTGTTCAGAGTTAGAAAATATTGGTAGTATGTTTTCTAGATTTTTAGATATTTTTAATGCTTTAAAAGACTTGGGAAATGATTTCTCTCAATAGGAATTAGTTAGAAAGTGCTGAAATTGTTAATTGTTGAATGTGAGGAAAAGATCATAGCCATTGAAGAAGCTAAAAATTTGAACACGTATACATTGAAAAAACTGAGAGAAAACCTCATTACATCTGAGATTTAAATGAAAGCAAAAAGGGTAGGGTAGAAAGAAAGAAGCTTAAAATTTGACAAGAGAAAGGAAATTACATTTAAGGTAACTTCTGACCTTGAATCTAATTTAGAAACTGACAATGAAAACTTTGGTTTGTTAGAAAATTTTGGAAGAAAGGGAAGAAAACACGAAGAGAAAATAATTCCAAAGAAAAAGGAAAAATTGAGGCTCCAACTTATTGTAACTGCAACAAAAGTGGACATTTTAAAAAAATTAAGCATTTGAAGAATTGTCGATTACGGAAGAAATCTAAAAAGGAGCAGAAAGAGAATAAAAGAAATAAAAAGTATACGAAGAAAACTCTGCAAACAACATGGGTTGACGGTGGTTCGTCAAGTGATGATTCATCTTCCGAAGATGAGAAAGATCTTGTAAACATTTGCTTTACAACATAATCATCTAAGATATATTTTGACTTAGAAAATCCATCTCAAAATTTAAATGAGTTATTAGAGTCATTTAATAAGATGAGTTTTAAATATAAGAAATTAAAATTAAAATTCAAAAATTGCATGATTTATTTTGAAGAATTAGAGAAGAGCAATGAAAAGCTTGAGTTAGAGAAATAGAAATAGAAATGGTAAGTCAAATTGTTCACTATTTCTCATACTTTTCTTCTTAAAAAATGAAAACCAAAAATTAACGAATAATGTTTTTGTAAAACAAAAGGAATGTAATAATAATTCTGTTGAATTAATTACCTTTAAAAGTCAGAATAATCATTAGAAACTAATTCTAGGAAAAAATAGTTTAAATGAAGTTACTGCAATTCAAGTACCTTTAAAATTAGATTATAGACTTGGTTATAAAATTGCCTATGTTAATGGCTTTGTTGGATTGGAATAAATGACAGATATTCTATTTGTGTGGAAAAACACAACTAAAGATAAGAAATTTTGGGTACTTAAATCAAATAGATTTTCAATAATCAGGACTAACCCATCTAGACCCAAATAGACCAAAGTACCAAAATCAGTAATCTCCACCTGCTTTGCAGGTTAAAATAAAAAAATCGAGATGGATAATGAATGGTAGAGCTTCATGGTATATGACAGGAGACTATTCCATTATGAAGAAAATAACAATTGCTATTGGAGGATCTGTTAAATTTGGTAGCAACAATAGAGATAAAATTGTAGGTTTAGGTAAGATTAGAATTTTTGAAAAATATTTAATTATTGATGTTTTATTAGTGGATGGTTTAGAACATAATTTAATTAATACTACTTAGTTACAAGATAATGGTTATAAAGTGTAATTTGATTCAAATAAATACTTTGTTGTGAGTAAAGATTCTGATGAAATAAAATTTATTACAAAAAGAAAAAGAAATGTTCATGCTTTAAGCTTACCATATGATACAAAATTTCCTGATTCATGTTTAATGATGCTTGATTGCGACATAGACGTTTAGGTTGTGTTGATAAGAAATTAATTGGTAAAATATTGATAAATAATTTAGTTAGAATGATATTAAATTTTCTTAGAGTAGAACTTGTCATGTGTGTCAACTTGGAAAACAGAAAAGTTACTTCAAGTTTTGTGATGTAGTTTTCTTTAAAAGACCATTAGAATTAATTCATATGGATTTATTTAAAAGACCATTTTTTCAACATTTGGTTATTACTAAATGTTGTAAAATATTATTAAATAATCAAAAATTGTAAGAATATTTGCAAAAAGTTTGTTATTGCATGCCCATGTGACATTTAGCTGGAAAAATAAATAATGCATTGACCTAATTAATACCAAAAAGTGCCATTTTAGTGGAATCTCATGGATCATGGGGTTTGTGTGTGCTTAATTATTGATACATAACTATTATGGAACTTTGGATCTAAAAGACAAATGTTTTTGTTCTATCTCCTACATGTAGGAGAAAAAGCAAAGATTGAGCAAATGTAGAGTCTTCTTTAGGAATTTCTTTTTGTGTGTGTATATATACATATAACATGTGGGTGTTGGACAATAAGAGTTTTGTATGATAAAGATGTGATTGACCTTAAGTTTTATAATATTATATTTCAATTTTTCATTACAAGCTAGTTTTGAAGATGAACTTTAATATAATATTAAAATTTAGTTTGCACACGTCGTTTGTAAAACACTTGTAAGTTAAAAAAAGATTCAACATGTGCGGTAGCGTATTAGATAATAGAAGTCTCACATTGATAAAGTTATGCATGAGCTTTACATCATCAGTAGTGATGTGGTTGAACTTCGATTTTATAACATTGTGTTTCGGTCTTTTGTTATCAATTAATTTTAAGGGTATATATTGAATAATAAAAGATTTACATCGGTAAAGATGTGTTTGAACTTAAATATTATAATTAACATTGTGCTTTGTTCTTTTACCATCCATCAATTTTAAGATAAACTTTTACGTTAAAAACTTATGACTTCAAGGTTATTGAAAGTGATCTCATATATCAACAAAATACAATTAAGTAGTTGAAAAGATTTTTACTATATTATAAGTTTAATTTTTACTATCATCCAATACTCTCTTACACGTGCTTTTTACTTTTGGTGAGAGATAAGACCCACAATTTCATGTTTTGATACCATATTAAAAGTGATTTCATATATCAACAAAATTTAGTTGAGTAGTTGAAATTTTTTTTACTATATTATAAGTTCAGTTTTTATCGATAAGATATATGATGTAGGATTATCATCTAACAAAGGTGCGATTGGACATAGATGATAGGTGAAAGCTTCCATATTTTACACCACATTTTACACCACTGCTCCTTTAAGACATTGCCTTCCTTCCATTCTATCTTAAATTATATCTAGCCGAGTGTGTGGCATGTTTTGAGCCACAACATATGCAGCGGTGGTGTGTTCTTCAGATCTTTTGGGAATGTGCAGTGGAGTCCACAAAGGCAAGCAACTTGACCTTCTTTTTGTTAGCAAGCAAGACACCTACATTATCTTAATTATTAAGTAGTTTCAATTTTATTTACAAAACTAACTTCCATCGTCACAAAATATCAAAATTATTTATCACAACGCTGAGCAGTGGTTGTGAACAAAATAAAATCATACGAAACAACATAATTTTTTACTATACACCACAACAATATATAGTAATATTTACGAAATAATTTTAACATTTTATACTAAAAATTATACGAAAACACTTACATCGTAAATCATATCATTTCTAAAAAAACGTGAAGTTACGGATAACACAACATTGATGAAGGTACCTACTCCTCACCGTGAAACATGTATTAATTTCTCTTTTAAATATGAGCAATATTTCTATTTAAATTTGAATCAAAAACTTTTTTAGTCTTACTATTTTCTAGTTGAAAATAAACCTTGGGTGCAAATATAGAAATAGGCAATTTAAAGTTAAAGAATTCTTTAACTTAAATTAGTGATGAATTATAAATCCGTCACTAAAGGTCGATTTTCTTGTAGTGGAAGTTCAATCAAGTTAATTGGAATTTACATGCAATGCACTTACTAAGCAATATAATTTCGCTACTACAATTACTGAACCTCATGGGCATACTACCAATTATTAATGTGTAAGGAGGCAAAGGTCCAAGAAGAGAACAGAAAACCCTAAACCAATCTTGCCACAATTAAAATTTATATATTATGAGGGGTTTGTGTATTTAAAAATGGTGGAAAATCATGAAAATTTTGACCTATTATTTTTCATCATTTTCAAAAGTACAAATCCCTTTTAATGTTTTTAAATTTATTTTTTTGTGTGCATGGTGAGGTGAAGAATCCATAATTTAATGTTATTAACTCGATCATTTACTCTTCTACTGTTAAAGTAATATCTTAATGATAGAAGGATCTTTCATTAAAATTTATGACTTTGGAGTTCAAAATGCCACTAACATAGGTTGATTTTTACTGTATGAAATATATGTTTTAACAACGAGAGTAAATTTTTTCATTATATTATCAAAAGAAAAAATAGAAAAAAAATTTCTTATTTTGAGAATCGTGTTGACCTAAAAAAAACCATGAATTTTTGGTTTAACTAATATATAGACTTTGTCAAACAAAATCATAGTAAAATTATTTTAAAATACTCAATACCACCACCTTAGGGTTCGTTTGTTGTAGTGGTATTTATTATGCACCGTAGTTATTTACTATACACATCAACTTTCTACAATATATTTTATCAAAAAAAAATCAAATCATTCATAAATACCAATAAATGAATTGTTCGTATTACTCTTTGATTTCAAGGGCAAAACAATATATTTTATTCATTATTCAACATATTTTAGAGGGACAAAAGGTTTCAAAGGTAAAACAATATATTTAATTATTCAATAATATATTCATTATTCTACATATTTTATTAATCAATAATCACACGTTTCAAAAAATAATATTATAATTATTTATCGTATACTTTTTTTTAAACAAATGTAAACTCTACTTTACCTACTTTCACGGTTGCAACAAATGAGATATTTCTACGTAACTGCACATTATTATATTAAATACCATACATTATCATTTTATTTATTTTATTTATTACAAATTTTAAAAAAATATTTTTATTATTATTATTATCGTAAATCATATAATTTTTAAAATAACATAAAATTTAATTCAACTTACCAAGATACCCACCCAAACACTACCCTTAAGGTAAAAAAATAAAATAAAATAAAAATAATAAAAATAATAATAATAATAATAAACCAGTCTTGCAGTGGCCGCTGCAACATCTGGATGGGTTTAACTTTGGTCGCTAATGAAAACATGTCGGCATCGTCTGCCGTACGCGCCGGGAATGAATGAATGATACGAGTAATAACATCACGTGCTCGACTCATTTTCTTATCTAAATTTTAATACAAACTATACAGCGAGGTAATTATAATTAATTGTATGCATGTTCATTGTAATTGACTTCCGGTTGGGTTGCAATGCTTCAGGTATCTTTTGGTTCGTTTAATTTTAATTTATAAAATTACTCGTAATCTCATTATTACTGTACAACAGATTTTAACATATAAATTTTTATTATCTAAATTAATTACTTTTAAGAAAAATAGTCTTACATTGAAAACATGTAATGAGTGGAATTAAGATATTTATATCACTTGTGAGTTTTTTTTCACTGGTCAATTGATTTTAGTAAGGTAAAATTTACATAGTATCAAAGTCAATTTATATACGCTATACGTAGCATTTTACGTAAAGTGCTTTAATAAGAGGCTTATAAGTACAGAGACATGTTGGAAAAAATAATCATACATTGAAAATAATAAATGAAATTAAGACGTGTTTATATCATTTGTGAGTTCTTTTCCACCGATCAATTAGTTTTAGTGAAATAAAATCCACAATTACTATGTAATTATACCATGGTCAAAAATCACTCTCATGATTATAATGACATAGGAGTTTCTTAATAAAGTTTTTTCGTATTTTTTCATCACGACCTTCAATCATATCAATATTAAAAAATATAATTCTATTATTCTACGTACTTTATTTAAATGTTAAAATAAATGCAAGAAAATACAAATCCTGTCTTATTAGAGTAACCTAAAAATCAATATATTTTTTTCTTATTTGATAAATACAATTTTGAAAAGTACTTTTTTCACGTCACAGCTCTTCGATGAATCAAATTAAAAATAGTAAATTTGGATCATTAGATTAATATTCATGACAATTAACAAGGTATGAGCCGTGCGATAACAAAATCATCATTTAAAGAACAGATCAAAAGTTGTCAGTAGTGATCTAATTAAGGAAATTTGAAACATTAATTCATAGTTTAGATTTCTTTTTAAGGAGGATTTATGTCTTTGAAAAGTATAAAAATCATGAAAAATCATGAAAAATAATAAATTAAATTTTTCACTATTTCTCGTATTTTCCAAAAATACGAATCCCTTGATACTTATGTTTTTGATGGGATTTCAGCTTATATATATATATATATATATATATATATATATAGGGGGCACGAGTTCTGTAGGCACCTACAGAAGTGACTTCTGTAGGCGTCCGTCGATCGTGAGATCAACGGTTGAAATTGAAAATTTTAAAAACACTCTCTCTCGTGCACGTGAAATTTAAAAACACTCTCTCTCATGCCACAGGTGAAATTTAAAAATACTCTC
>JAMKPZ010004427.1:0-17260 GCA_024699675.1 Amphibolis antarctica
AATTCGGGAGCAGACCTGGCGGAGCTGCTTTCGGCGAGTAAGCTCGACGACGCGGGACGTTAGCCTTCGCAGGTCGGGACCGGGATAGAGGATTCGACGGCGAGGTGCTTGGAGTGAGCGGGGAGGGCGTGGTGGAGGACAGGGAGAACCCTGGCGGCTAGAGAAGCGAGTCTCCGTGGAGGACGAGGAGACAAGCGTAGGGTTGGGGAGGTGAACTGGGGTTTGGCGAAGAAGTGGCAGTGATGGCAGTGGACCGAGACGGAGCATTGTGCTTGCTCCGTCGACCTGCGAAATAGGAGCAGGCAGGGAGATAGATAAATGTTGCTTTTTATTTATTCTCTTTATCGTTACATGCTAAACTAATAATTAAGAATAAGCTGTAATTTTTTAAAAAAATTGTCATTTTAAGATAATTTTATTATATTAATAAAATTTTAATAAAATTTTTTATAAGAATAAATTGTAACTTACGCAATATTTGAAAAAAAGGTTTGTATATGTGAAAAGTCTTGAAAAAGGAAAATTTTGAAAAAAAAAATGAATCTTTGAGAGAATTTGTGTTCTTTGAAAATTAATAAAAAAAAAAATATAGAAAAAAATTTATTGTTAATATTTAAAAAATCTAGAAATGAAAATTTCCATAAGACCATTTATGTACCTTATGAAAATTTAGAAAAATTTATATTTAATTTTAAAAAAATTAAAATTCTTCTAGATTTTTAACATTTTAACTATAAATTTTTTTCTAAAATTTTCTTTTTATTAATTTCCAAAGGGTATAAACTCCCGTGTTTGTGTATACTTGAAAATTTAAGAAAAATTTAAATTTTTCTATCGTTATAAGTATTTTTTTTTTTCATAATTTTTCATTTCCAATTCTTATGGTTGATGAAAATTTTATCATAATTTTCTAACCTTGTGCATCCAACTTCACTGATCATTGTTAAATTTGTGATTACAAAGAAAATATGAAATTATATTTGAAATGTTAAAATATAAAATATTTATAAATTTTTTAAAATTAAAATTTTAAAATTTTCGCACAAATATGAATAACCTTTAAAAAAAATTTCATTTTCTATATTTTTATTGTTTCTAAATTTTTATTTTTTAAAATTTTGACGTAAACAAATAAACCGTAATCACAAAAATATATTGGAAATTTTTTTTCCTTTTTCATACATTTTTTCTTTTTTTTCATAATATTTTGGAAAAGGCATCAAAGATTTTTATAAAAAGGTTTTATTAGAATTTGTGATATTATATTTAAAATTTGGTTAGTATATTAGAATTATTTTTTTGAAAAATACGAAATAGTTTGGAAATAACTGTAGAAAGAGTGGTGGACTGGGGGAATGTACAACTGTTTGATGGTTCGCCTTCCCGCCCATTCGGTCACCATGGAAGACGCTTCCGAAGTCCCCTCTCCTCCTCCCGTTCATTGCCCATTACCACCACCACCACCACCACCACCACCACCACCACCGCCACCGCCATTCCTCCCGCACAACTCTCCACCGGCGTCCATGGGAGATGAGTAGGACCAACCCCACCACGACGACCTCTCTCACGGCCCGCCTCCTCCCGTCCCTCTCCCACCGCCGCCTATGGCAGCCCCGCCGCATCCTCGACCCCGGCAGCGACGTGGTCGTCCACTGGAACCGCATCTTCCTCGTCTCCTGCCTCATCGCCCTCTTCCTCGACCCCCTCTACTTCTACGTCCTCCAGATCGGCGGTCCCGCTTGCATGGACATCGACATCAACCTCGGCATCGTCGTCACCTTCTTCCGAACCATGGCCGACCTCTTCTACCTCGCCCACATGGTCCTCAAGTTCCGCACCGCCTTCGTCGCCCCCAGTTCCCGCGTCTTCGGCAGGGGCGAGCTCGTCAAGGACCCCCATCCGATCGCCCTCAGGTACCTGCGCAAGGACTTCGTCATTGATCTCGTCGCAATGCTCCCAATCCCTCAGGTGCCAAAAAAGGGGGCGAACAAACCCTCCTCCTTCCTTATTTCAGATTTCCTTCTCCCTAGAGTTTTTTTTCAAAACAAAAAAAAACAAATCTCTCGATTGATTCGACCTGTGGTTTGGGAATTGCAGATTATTATTTGGTTTATCATACCCGCAGTCAGCGGCTCCACCGCGCACAGCAACAATCTGCTTTCCCTCTTCGTCTTCATGCAATACCTCCCAAGATTGTTCCTCATCGTCCCGCTGAACAAACAGATCGTGAAGGCTTCAGGGGACGTCGCGAGGACCGCTTGGATCGGTGCTGCCTACAATCTGCTTCTCTATATGTTGGCCAGCCACGTACGTCCTCACCTTCACCCTCCATTGCTCTCTGACGACGTCAACCTTCATTCTGCTCTGAGGATTGCCCGTCTTGTAGGTTCTGGGAGCTCTCTGGTACCTCTTGTCCATGGAGAGACAGAACTACTGTTGGATAGCCGAGTGCGAGAAGGAGGATGGATCGATGAACGGGCCGATCTGCAATCCCGCTTTCCTGGATTGCAAGTCCTTGGGATTGCCGGAGAGGAAGTCCTGGATAAATTCCACCCGCGTGATCAGTAGATGTGATCCCGCTGGCAAGGACCCCGCATTTAACTTTGGGATGTTCGCGGACGCTCTGTCTGCTGATGTCGTATCGTCAACGTTCATCCAGAAATATCTGTATTGCCTCTGGTGGGGCTTGAGAAATCTGAGGTGACTGATTTCGCCTATTTTTCTGTCTGATTTGTTTGATGTGTATTTAGTTTTCTTTATTATTAGCTATTCCGTGATTAAATTATATCTCGCCATGTAGTTATCATATCAGTTCGTTCTTTCTCCATGTTTTTTACAATGGTAATGTTTTTATTTGTATTTGTATCTTGAACTCTTTAGTTCACAATGAGGTAGAGATCAAACTATGCTTTCTTGCAATTGGTCCCCTTGTTCTTGTTTTAGGTACATTATCATGCATTTACTGTGGTTGGAAGCTTAGCCATCTATCTATATATCCATCCATCCATCTATCTATAATATTATTAAGGGAATAGGAGAGAAAAGAGATGGATAGGAGTGATATTTGGTTCAAAAATTCATATTCACCTATCTAAAAATTTAACAGACAACTATTTAACATTAGCGACGGAAGAGATAAGGACATTATGAAAGAGAAAATTGAAAATAAGGAAGAGAGCACGATAAAGTCAAAAATAGATAGAGATAAAGAACAAAAGGTAAAAAGGAAAAAAAAAAGGAAAATGTATTATTTGCATAAAATATATCTCATTTGCACTTTGCCTATATTATTATATCTTAACGTGATTTACATGATTAACTCAACTATATGCATATACTCTCCTCTGTTACTAATCATGGAAATGAAAAAAAATGCACTAGAAGAAGCCAATAGGTGCACAACGTTCTTTTCTTGTGTTTTTCTGAAGATTTGCAGTATATGTGCTGAAATCAAACTAACTAAATTCCTGTTTTATGGTAAACACTTCATCTCAATAGAAATCATACTTATGACATACCATTTGTACCAAGAATTTTGTGCTCTACATTTTGCTTTGATTTTAGGTTAAATGAAATAAGATCTTTCTGAACCCTTTTCTTGTGGCCTGTTCAGTGCTTATGGGCAGGATCTATCGACCACAACGTATGTTGGTGAAACTATGTTTTGCATCTGCATATGTATCGTGGGGCTTGTTCTATTTGCACATCTGATCGGTAACATGCAGGTAACAATACTTGCTTCCTATATTGTGAATTGATTTTCGTTAGAAATAATTATCAATGATTTGATTTCAATCAGGTTATGGAACTTAAGAAAAAGTGAAAAACTGCTATATGCTGAGTTATGCATTCATTTCCTAGTGACAGGTGCTGATTTATTATACACATAAATCTGAGCTGGATGCCCTCGTCCCATTTTAGATGCTCTGTACCTTTTATTCTAAACTTACTACAAAATCAAGCATTCAATGGTGTGCAGTTGACATAGAAAAACTAATTGACAGCATTCTAAAAAACGAAGCTGTTCATTCGTTCCTTGCTTCCTTTACTAACTAGATATAAACAATAAATTTTTTTTCTCAATTCTTTTTTGTTTGGCTTGCAAACTGGATTCACTTGAGAAAGTCATTTATGCTCATATCAATAATTTAAACGGTTACTCTTTTCTATTAAATGACAGAATCCAAATAATCTCTATAAATGAAGAAATTCATCTCTCCATTCTTGTGAAAATGAGGCTATTAGTACACAACTAAAAATAATATAGATACTTATCCTATGGTTTAGATACATCAACTTAAGATCTGTTGATAGTAAAAATTGCATCTCAAATAAATAGATATCTCTCATTTGTAAAAAAAAATTTCGAATTTAATTTTTATTTTTGATAAATTTCAAATTGATATATCTAAATTTTAAGATAAACATTTACAACATTTTTAATTGTGAACGTCTATAATAGCATTGAACGCTTCTCTTAATTTTTAAAGTAATACGATGCATGAGGCTCACTCCAATTTGGATAATTGGGAAGTTCCACATGTGTTCAATTTTCACTTCTTTGTAATAAACATTGAAGCCCTACACCCTGTCTCCCAAGTTGTCTTGACATTACAGGATATGCATGTCTTTCTTCAACTTATAATTCCATTGGTCTAAAAAATCTTGAACACGCTTAAAAAACAACTCTATTATTTCAGCTGAAATGACTCTTTGTTAGTGCTGGGAATTCTGAAGCAACCTCTTAATCAAGCTTTCAGACATTTTTTATTGTTTAAATTTTGTATTTACCATCTATAGTAACCATGAATATGTGCATCATTTTGCTTTTTGGTTGTTTACTAATAACTAAATTCTGATTGTTTCTTTTTTATGGTAAATTTTTATGTTCACCAGCCTTCAAACCTTGATAGAAATTATGAATACCGCTATTTTTAACTAAGCCATTGTAGTTAGTTAAGTATTTATTGTTATTAACAACTGCTCTATGTATTTGTTCTCTGGAACACTATTAACTAGCAAAAGCCTTCATCTAAGCTAGCAGTTCATATTCTCAGGCATTATTAGGTCATCATCCTGTATATCATACTTTGTTTTGTGAAATCCATGTCAGACTGCAAAAGTTCGTAAACAACTCATACTTAAACCACAAGGATTGTCATATTTCTTTGTTGGAATACTTTCTAATTAAGGGAGTACAGCCAGATATAAATTGATCAACCCGTACACAATCTTATCTATAGGAAATGATTGAGAAATGAGGCACATGCCCTTTCTCAGTTGATAGTAGGTGCAAACATTGTAGCTAAGGAAAGGAGGCCCATTACACTGGTTGACCCTAATCTAACAACTAGGCGGTCGACATTCTCAAAAGGGGATGCCCATTGCGATAAGGTTGCCCTTGATTGTTAGATAAGGGTGACCCAAAATTTTTTCTCCAAAGAAAAAGGTGGTATCAAGAACCTGTCTGAGTTGTAAATTGAAGCTTAATTAACTATTATTATTTTTTGCTCTTCATATTCTTGGCTTTCTACCTTCCAATATCGATTCTATGTGGAGCAACTGTTACTTGACTGGAATTTGCAATGTTGCCTGATTTCTTTATTTTCTTCGTAGCAATACTTACAATCAAACAGTGTGAGAGTTGAAGAATGGAGGGTCAAAAAAAGGGATACTGAGCAATGGATGAGACATCGGCAACTACCCTATCACTTACAGAAACGTGTTCGACGGTTTGTGCAATACAAATGGATTGCTACCAGAGGTGTCGATGAAGAATCTATTTTGCAGTCTCTACCAATGGATCTACGACGTGAAATTCGGCGGCACTTGTGTCTTAATCTTGTCCGTCGTGTAAGTTCAATCAACATCATGTCTTCTGCTCATACGTCAGTCACCAATTCTCTACAGAATTCAGATCTTTGATACAATACCACATTTTGCAGGTCCCCTTTTTTTCACAAATGGACGACCAACTTATAGATGCCATCTGTGAGCGTCTGGTCTCGTCTTTAAGTACACAAGACACATGCATAGTGCGCGAGGGAGACCCGGTCAATGAGATGTTGTTTGTGATTAGAGGCCAACTAGAAAGCTCTACCACCAATGGTGGGAGAACTGGGTTCTTCAATTCCATCACATTGAGGCCAGGAGATTTCTGCGGAGAAGAATTGCTGACATGGGCATTGATACCAACCTCAAATGCCAGCTTTCCATCCTCCACACGAACTGTCCGTGCGCTTACTGAAGTTGAAGCCTTCGCTCTTCGAGCTGAAGATCTCAAGTTCGTCGCCCACCAGTTCAAGAGACTCCACAGCAAGAAACTACGACATGCTTTCAGGTTCTACTCCCACCAATGGAGGACTTGGGGTGCATGCTTCATACAAACCGCATGGAGAAGGTACAAGAAAAGGAAGTTGGCAAGAGAGTTGATGAAACAAGAGAGCGAGAGCTTTCGGCACACTTCACAATTTGATACGTACGCAGATAGGCAGCACATGCCGGCCATCCCAGAAAACGATGACGAGTGTGGCGATTCGCCTACAGAAAATCCTCACCACTTCCAGCATCTGGGCGCGACGATACTTGCTTCAAGATTTGCAAAGAACACGAAACGAGGTGCCATACAGAAGGGGAAAGCTGATGAATTTCCTCCGGCAGTGAGCCTGAAAATGCCTAGACTTTTGAAGCCCGACGAGCCTGATTTCACCAAAAACAATGAGGATTGATGAGTGAATTTTTGATTGATTCGTGCAGCTGGCATGGCATACATGTTGAATACTAGAACAGATTGATAGAACTTAAGAACTAAATGTTTATTTACTTAATTTTTTTTGTATAATTAATGTACATTCCAATATTACGTGTATCACCTTTTCTGCTTGATTAATTATACCGCTTTTTTAAAATTTACAATGATAGTGTTCTTTATATTTTTAACTTTGAACCTTGAAAAGTATATATGATCGAGTATCATTATTTAACTGAGTTATTCCAATCAACCATATATGTTTTTCTCTTGGACCATGTTTGATTTAGATTATAGGACATTTAGATTGTGCGCGCATAATCGAGATTGCACATTTTACAAGGTAATAATCATTACAACGACCTCATAAACGTCTCAAAACCTGGCTATTAATTAAGACTGCAAACATTCATTCACAAGTGTTTATTTCACAAAATTTGCGATATTAAAGATATTTGTTTCGAATTATAAAAATCAAATTGATCGTCTACACAATTCCGTAATCTTTCTTCCTATAAATCCGTACGAATCCATCACTGTAAGCCGAAATTCTTGTCGTGACGGATTCATACGAAGGAAGATTATAGTTGTGTTTGTCCTTATATTTGGATATTATATAATTACATTTTTCACAATACGTCACAATATTTTATAGTATATTTATTAAATAACTTTTACATTTTTTACTATTTATAAAATTAAACTAATATTATTACTTATTTATCATAAATTATGTATTTTATCATAAATCGTAAAACTCAATTCACTTCACGAAAATGTCTAGACAAACAAAGCATATGACAGGTTTAGCGATGAATCTGTTTTGTTTAGAATATAATCCAAACAAAACCTTAATCAGATCCCTCTCTTAATTTTTCCTTGTATATATATATGTACAAGTTTAAGTAACACAACAAGGTCAATGAATCCTTAAGGTTTGTTTGAGAATAAAGTTTATACGAATTTTTACTATATAAAATGAACGTTACGTAATAATTTCCTCAAACATGCTGTCGTTACGGTAGAAACCTCATTTTCTTATTATAACAAGATCCACCAACTAATTACAGTTTCAATATTTTTCATTCATCGTGCATAACTCATCCTATCAAAAATGTATCACCTCATTTTCACCTTAGGTCAGTGCCATGACATGGGAAATAATGTACTCGACAAGCACACCAATGTCTGCCGCGATTCCATGCACAGCCTAAGATTAACCTACTTGACATTGCATGGTCATAATTAATATATATATATATATAGTTACGACATACTCACAACTATATATATATATAATAATTTTTTAAAAAAGTAAATTCCAGAAAAATTAAAAAATAACCAGAAAATGTACATTTTTAAATTACACCGCCACGGAAATAAATTTAGATTTTTACCAAAGAAATAATGCAAGAAAATCATTTAATCATTTGAAGATGAATGCAACGGAACCATTTGTTTTATTTTTTGCAGGATTACGAAATAAATCTTAAAGTAGTATATATTCCATTGATTTGATATTAAAATGATATGTAAAATAAAATAATATTCCAACAGAGCAAACTTTAAAATAACAAGAATAATATTCCAACAAAAAATTTCAACGTGGAGTGATGGATCCATCCAATTGAATCGGTTGCAATATTACGTATAAGTCTCATCTTTATTTTCTCAATACGGTTTCTTTTAACGTTTCCCCTCATCTGTGACTAATTATTTACGTGTTTACAGATTAATGTTAAAGAGTGAAACTAATTACTGGGATATCACGGTATATTAAATTTTAATTTAAAATTAATTGATATTAAGGTTACAATCTTTTCACTCTAATATAACTTCGTACAAATTTTCACGTATTATTATCATCGCACAAATTTCTATATATACGTTCTTCTTCACACTTCCTCGTTATTAAACACTAAATACCTCGTTATTAAACACTCCCAAATAAAAAGTGTAATATCATACATGTTCGATCTATTCTCGTAGCAGGTTTTTAATGCATTTTCTGAGTTTTATATATATATAAAATATAAAAAAGAATTAATTTGAATCTTGATACATTAATTAGCAGGAGCTGCGTGCATGTACGTGAGCATTATGTGGATTTTATATTATTAAAATTAAATAATTAATAGAAAAAGATTTATAAGTGATAGAAATATTTTAATTTCACTTATATATTATTTTCAATATAAGACTATTTTCCCAACACATGGAAGGTTGGCTATATATTTCAGATCGATTAATCTTTTTTTTGCTGATAATTAAAGTAAGTAGCTTTGTTTTAAAAAAAATAAAGATTCAATTATTCAAACTTTAGGAAAAACTATAAATATATTAATATCATTTATATGTAATTCCCAGTGGTAATTAATTAATTAATAGACAGAAAAATAATTAAAAGCAAAAAGGCGCGCGAGCTCCGATCCCGCAAGGGTCATGACGTGGGGCATGCATGCATGCATGAAATAGGAGAGCAACAATGATATCAGATTCAAGCCACAGCACCACAACACTAGGATGCAGGTGAAGGATTCAGCAGAGAAGAGCACATGCATGGCCAACGCCCGCCCTTGATCTGGGTCGCAACGACGGGCGCCGATCACCGACCGAGCATTTCCTCCAGCTGCTTCTCCAGCATGATGACGTCGGGCCGCTCCCGCGTCCGGTAGATGGCCATGCCCACGCCGTGCTTCACGCCGGGAGGGAAGTTGGTGGGGCGGGTGAGGATGGAGGGCAAAGGCCTCTTCGCCGCCTCACCGGCCGGTCCGTCGGCGGCGGCGTTCTCGTCCTCCGCCACCGTGAAGGTGGAGGCTCCCACCACCAACATGAATACCATCAGCAGCAGCGGCGCCGACGAGCTGGCGTGGAGCTTACCCGGCATTGCCGTGGGTGAGCGTTGCGGGGACGCGGACAGCAGCAGCAGCAGGAGGAGGAGGAGGAGGAGGAGGAGGAGGAGGAGGACGGGGGCGTGAGTGGTCCTAATTAGGGAGCGTTGCCGCCGGTCGCGAATTTGACGGCGGCCCGGCAGCTGAAATTTTACGTGTGGTTCGACGGCCGTCTCGCTCCTCCGGTTTACGTACGTCGGTGGACCGCCGTTTCAGATGTCTAAAATTAGATCTTTCGTTAATGAGGTACTTAAACACATTAAAACAATAATCTTATTAGTTAATTACGTACGTACCTACACTTGCTGAAAAGATAATTAATTATAGCAAGAGATTAATTAAGTCTCCTGTATTCATCTAAAAATAAGAACATATATACATATAGTTGAGACCATGCATGCATCCATTCAAAATTAATTAAGATCTTGTTTTGTCACATAATTAACAACTTTTTATGTTTGTTATATAAGATTCAGATATTAATACATACAAATTACACGTCACCGTTATCTCATGATTAATTATCAAAACGCATGCATGCGCGCAGACGTTTAATTAATTGGCTGGCTGGATGATTCTTAAAAAATAAATTTAATTTCTTTTCAATATTACGTTATTTTTCGATATTTGAGAATTTCGAAAAGGAGATTACGGAAGTAACATTAATGGTACGTTTATCTCTTAACTTTTGAGTTAGAGTAACTTTTGAAATAACGTAAATAAATGTATTTATTTTTATTATTGTAGTTACTCATCCTGAAGATAGGTACAACATTCAAAACAAACAATAAGCAAATACATATATCGTGTTCTTGATGTTATAATTACGTAAGTATTAGATGTAATACAACCAAATGAGTCCTTGGATGACATCTCTCAGTTTCTAAAAGACAGTCTTAGGTATTTATCCTTTTTTTAAAAACGCAATTAGTGTATGCATTAGATGAAACGCAATTAGAGATTAATCTTTTTCCTATTGTTGTATGAACATGTATGAAATTGCTGTGATATTAACGTGTTTTGTTAAAATATTACATATATATCAAGTTCCTATATATTGTACTGTTATTTTCATTATTTAATTTAGAATGCAAAATGTGAAAAGATTTCCAAATGTACATATTCATGCATTAATTTCTTTAAATTTAGCATTTAAAATAACCTTTTATAATCAATAAAAAATATAAAATCATCAAATTAGAACTTTATAAAAATCTTTAACCATTTTTAACAAAATGGACTCTTCAAATATTTTTAAAAATAAACATTTTAACAAACAAATATAATTCTTAAATTATTACACTCTCTTCTTTTACGTTACGTACTCTTTGGAAAAATTGTACTTGAAAAAAGTTTGTGCTTTTAGAAATATACGAAATAAACGTAGCATGAGAGGCCTCATGCACGCAGCAGGCGAGCAGTGCTTGAAGTCGATCTTGACCACACGTACTCCTGGTACCTTCCCATGGGTACAATAACAATGTTTGCCTGATTGAAAAGAGGACATGGACGACGCTTCCCTCTCTCTCTCTCTCTCTCTCTCTCTCTCTCTCTCTCTCTCTCTCTACAGCCAGGCGTCTCGTGCGTCGACTGCACGCAGCGGGCAGGCAGAGGCAGAGGCAGAGGCAGAGGCAGAGGCAGTAGTACGTACGTGCTTGGAGCAAGTCGATCTTGACCACACATACTCCTGCTACCTTCAACTCCCATGTGTACACTTAATAATAACATTGCTTAACTGCCTGATTGAGATCGAAGAATACGTGGTCGCCAATGGCCGGTACGTACGTACGTACACCCACCACCACCACCCTTGCATCTATTCTTCCTCCCCCTCGATCTCCCCGCCCATACCTTCCCATTATCGATCTCCCGCACCTTCACTCTACTCGATCTTCCATCTCCGCGAATCCCTCCGCCAGCCGCTCCCCGCGGAGAGAGACATGGCATGTATATGCATGTGCACAGCGGCTGCCGCCAACATCCAAGGCCGCCGCGCCGGTCGGTGGAAATGAATCTAGACAGACATATATATGCGCCCATTTATTTTGAATCACGGCGAAATGTCATTATTATATATATATTCGAATTAATGTAAAAATTAAAGAACCAAGATCGATCTCAATTACTCAATCCATCGATCAACTGATCGGGGGTGGGTGGAGGAGGTCGGTGGCACGCCATCGACGACATGCATTATTCCTGGGCCTGTCCCATCTGAAGCTTTTCCGTGCAGAAATGTATGCATATATGCATGCATCGATTCGTACACGTAAAAATTTATATATTAAAATTCTTTTAAAAAAAATACAATTCAAAATATATTATTCATCAAGCTAAAGCTACTTGCAAAACCAAGGAGTAGTAAAGGGGGGACTAGGTCTAAACCCCTAAACTGGTAAAAGGAAATAAAATTGAATTATATATGTTAAAATTTTTATAGTAATAATAACGTTAAGAATGATTTTAAGAGCTTAGAAAAACTAAAAAACCAAACATAATTGTAATCTATCTTGTCCCCGTATATACATCACAGTGATCTCCTCTCCATCTCTCTCTCATGGGGAAAAAATAAGTAGATTGAATTGAAACGTTTATATTACTCGTGAATTTTTTTTTCATTAATTAATTAATTTTAATAAGATAAAATAGATAGATTAAATCATGTGATTCGAATCATGAATAATGGGAGCCGCCTGAGCAACCTAGAACCCTAGCGCAATGCAAGGCAAAAACGGGTGGAGGCGAAAAGCAACCGTTGGCAATTAGGGCACAGTAGTGACATTTTATACCGAAGGAAAAGACTCACAGAGAGTGGAGGAGTGCAATATAGCTTAATTAACTAGTTACAACAGTGTCATTTTCATTTTTTCTTTTATCCCTCCTCAAATTAACTTGGTAAGCTGGTGAGGCCAAATTTGGGAAGGAATTGATTTACATTCTGGGTGCTAACCGGCTTGGTAAAAACATCGGTCATCTAAAGATGCACGGCTGGTGTGCATTTATTTTGAATCTTGACGAAATGTCATTATATATTCGAATGTAAAAACTGAAGAACCAGATCGATCGATCGATCAACTGATAGGGGTGGGTGGAGGAGATCGACGACATGCATGAATTATTCCTGGGCCTGTCCCATCCGAAGCTTTTCCGTGCAGAAATGTATGCATATATACATGCACAGATCGATCGATCGGTACACGTAGTCTATCTAGCTTGTCCCCGTATATACATGACACGCGATTTCCTGGAAAAAATAGTTTCACGTTAAAAAAAAAAAAAAAAAGTACCACGGTAACCATCCATTATTGTTTTAATTTTCTGCTAACCACGTATATATATATATGCAAACAAGGCAGACATGGTATTTGTTTGTTTCAATTTTGTGAAATTATATTAATTTATTATATAACACGGTATTATATAGTATGTGTTATTAAATAAGGTGTAAGTTAAAAATCTTTAGTATTTCATTTACTGTGGTATGCAATTATTATGTACTTTACTCATGTAACAAAAAATAAAATATCAAAATTATTTAGCAAAGAAGAGATGATGAAGCATGAAATTGTGCGCTATACCGAAACATGGCGCTCGCCCAGCATGGTTTCAAACGAGGCCTTTGGCAGCAGAGGAGATCGATACGATGGCCATGGAAGATCACACTGTAAGATATACGTACGTTTATGTACAAATTCAATAATCGTCTTCGCTCTGTCAAACAAGTCCGTTCGACCTTCACCTGTATATATTATACGACCTTCTTGTGTATGCATACATCTACACGTATATATGTATCTGTACAAGTTGGATCACCTGTTGTCTGAGTACGTACGTACGCATGCATGCGTGTGTCGATCTGTCCACCCATGTATCTATCTGTCTATCAAGTGAAGGGCTTGATTCTTGAAGGAGAATTACGCATGGGCAGCAACTACAGGAGATAGAGACGTCAAGTCGCGTCTATCGCCCAAGGAGTCAAGAACCTGCCATCCATCATGCATGCATGTTCTACATAGGAGTTTAGGTAAACATCAAAGTACAGGAAACGATCGATTTTGATTTGGTTTGAGAATAAAATTTATAAAAAAATTTAGTATATAAAGTACATATTTTAACAAATGGTATATATATAATAAGAATGGATTTTTCATTATAGTTATTAAAATATAAAATATAAAAAAAATTTCTCAAATCGAGGGGAAATTTAAAGAATTAATTGTTCATAAAAAGCACAGTACAAACTAATATGACATTAATCAATCACGTTAATTATAATTAGGGCTTTGATTAATTGTACGTGTAATTAATGCACATAATGTAATTGAATCACATGCTTTAATTAGATTATAATATTTGAGTTTTCCTGTTATTACAAGCTTTGAAATTAACTTGATCATACGAAATTTATTTTTTTGAGGTAATGACTGTAATTAACTGATTAAATTTAAGCTTAAATAGAAACACACACACACACACATATATATATATATTCATTGTATGATTTTACAATAAATTTATATTTGATTCTTCGTTAGTTTATATTAGATAAATTTTGGATTCAACCCAGCCCAGTGTTGAAGACAACATTGTCAACGCAAAGGATATATGAAAGGTCAAGTAAATTTCAAGTTAATGCTTCAAAATCATAAGATAAAATGTATATATTCAAATGAATTTTTGATTTTTCAATTCGATACAATGAAAAATATGACTGAACATAATCTAGTGTTGTCAAATTACAGTGTTCACCAATATAATATAAACATATCATATAAATCATGAGTCATGTTTGAACCATGATCTTAATTTATGTTCTTAGCATGATAGATATATATACATATATATAATGTAGCTAACATGAATAATACTTGAACATGCATGATGTCAACTGGATCCAATCATATACACCTATTCTTAATTTATACATAACTGCAATGTTGAAAAATCTAATAACCATGGGTGTGGAAAAGAAATCTATATGTTGAAATCCAACAACACTATTGATTGCAGTAACTTAACTACTGCAATGAATGATCCTGTTCATCCCTCGTCTTTTCTCATATATACATGCATATATACCTTCTTATTCTTCCATTCATCACCTATAATCCTTTTTCCTGAAGTGTTCATTGGATATATGTCCAATAGGATTCTTAGCTATGTCAATATTAGAGATGAATCTTAACATCAAAACATCTAACAAAACCCATGCAGCCTTTGTATTTTTCACTAAATTTAAAGAAACATTACAATAAAATGGGGAAAAAGTGATGGATGGAAAACTCAATTTGTCACTATTTCTATTAGATCTGTCACTATATATATGTGCATCTATAGTAATAGATGCATTGAATCCATTACTAAATCCTTATCATGTCACATCTTATATATAATTAAGTAACCTATAGTGATAGATTTTTGGACTTATAGCTAGTGACAGACAAATCTATCACTAAAGGTTACTTTAATTTTTTACCGTGAAAGAAAAAGAAATCTCAACAAACCAAACATAATTAAGTAGGAAAAAATTGCTTACATCATTTTTCATTATTTTCAAAAATGCAAACATCTCTTAACTTTTTTTCGTAAAAAGTTATGTAAATAGATAAGATTAAAATCACTGGTTATAAAACTGCAATTAAGGTAAAAAGATTAAAAATTGAAGTAGATACGTTGACTATAATATAGAAATTAAAGAAGATAAAATATTAATTGGAACGTCCATTATTTAATTTCCATTGATCGAGCAAGCATTTCCTGTCGTAGATGATCAACGTGCTACCCAAGAAACTTGGATATCAAAAATTTGGAAAAATATCAATTAAGGTGATACTAATTTGAATTGATATTAAGGTGTTACTGTTGTTCCTATTTAACTAAATTAAACATGAAGAAAAAAAATTAGAAGAAGAGAATGTCATGCTTTCTTGGATAAATCAAAGCGAAGGTAAGAAACCGAATCAGGAAAAATATTATTTAAATAAAATTTTGTTCACATTTCAAGATTTTATTAAAAAAAAACAAAAACAAAAAAAAAAACAAAAAAAACGCTTACGTGCAAACAAACGGAATTAAAGACGGAGGGCCCAACCCAGGAAGGTGTTTGCGGTAAAACACTGGCGCGTACGGCGAGACGTGGGCAGTCCTCGGATCCACGTGTGCGACGATCCCCACCGTACATTCGATCAGATCGAGTCCACCAACGGTCGGTCGGCCTCCTTCGCCTCCCGGGCTTTCCTACCACAGTCGCATTTATTTTGCGTGCTCTCGGCGCCATTCCGGGCCGGTGGGCCCACTACAGAACCCCGTCACGTCCGGCCCATCTACCGAGTCCCAACTCAATTATTACCGTTATCATTTCTGCGACCCTTGCCGTCCCCCCAACCCTCCTTCCGTTGCAGACACGAGGAACAAGACTAAAAAATTTTATATTGCAAGTTCTTGACATCTTGATGGTAAGACATTAAATGTCTGTACCAATTCCAATAATCATGGATTCAATACTTGATAAAAGAAGAAGAAGAAGAGGAAAAAGATTACACTTTAAATAATTAATTACTCTATATGTGCTGAAACTTAGATGTGATTAATTACCATAAAAGATGCCATTAGATCAGATGTTTGAGTACTTGAATCGTTGTCGTTATTGTTTACTCTAGCAAGAAGTTGTACCTTTTACTTCATTTTTAGTTTTTTCCACCACTGTCCACGTATCTTTTTTGTTATTCTTCTCAACTATGAGTGTTTTTAGTAAGGAGATGTTTTAGCTTTGAATATTGTAGAAATTTGAGTTAGAAGTTGAGTTTCGTTACTAAATAAAGTTAAATTTCACAGTAAATCGTGAGATAAAAATTTATACATAAATATTTATACAATGTTAACAATATATGAGAGTTTATATAAAGATAAAGTTGAAATCAAGAAATGCTTAATTAATGTATAAATGATGGTAATTGAAAAGTCTTAATTATATTTAAGTTAATGATCTATTTACTTATTACTTGAACATAACTGGAAATATTATTTAAGTTAATGCTAAATTATTTAATACCCATTCGATCTAGGATAATTGTTTGTAATTATTTAATCAACTTCTGTTTTAATTCAAATCAAATTAATTTTTGAAAAAAATCCACCCTAATATTTTAAGTTAGTAGATTAAATATGTTTAATATGTAGAACATTTCGGAGAAGTAACGTGAATAGATATAATTACTTAAATAAGTGCTACATATGAATATAGTTCATGAAATATCCCCGTAGAATGTCACGTGAAATTTGAAGTTCACACGTGATGAGAGAATCGACATTTTATGGTAAACGACCGGACGATTGTATTAAAAACCGGCGTTTTAACATTCACACATGACTTTTTAAGTTAGTCGCGTGCGTTGTACAATGTGGCCGTCAACTTAATATTTGAAGGGGTATAGTTTAGATGTCACGTGCAATTTTTAGTTCACACGTAATGAGAGAACTAACATTTTATAGTAAACAGTCAAACGATTGTACTAAAAGACCGGCGTTTTAACATTCACATGTGACTTTTTAAGTTAAGTGCATGCTTTGTAAAATACACGTGGTGTATGAGTAGTAGTTAGGCGTTTTATAGGTATCT
>JAMKPZ010004428.1:0-31283 GCA_024699675.1 Amphibolis antarctica
CAGAGAACAAAGCATTATCAAAAAACAAATCAGAGAACAAAGCATTATCAAAAAACAAATCAGAGAACAAAGCATTATCAAAAAACAAATCAGAGAACAAAGCATTATCAAAAAACAAATCAGAGAACAAAGCATTATCAAAAAACAAATCAGAGAACAAAGCATTATCAAAAAACAAATCAGAGAACAAAGCTATGCATGACAAGTAACTCCGACTCCGATAGAAAAACAATCAAATCATTGACGCCGTAATCAACGTTACAAGAATCTGTGTTTCAATCATTGAGAATAGAGAGTTGGCCATAAGAAAGCCAGAAAGAAAAAAAAATCTAAAAGCCGAACGGAAAAGCCAGAAAATTGACCAGCAAGAAAACAAAGAAGATAATTGAAGATAGAAGCCTAAACATGCGCAGCTTAACTCACCGCGAACTCGTTGACATCCTCTAATCTTTCAACCAGAACTTCCAAATCCTGGACTTTCTCCACAAACATAAAGGGCGTGTCCTCCAGTGAGGGAGGTCTGACTGGTTCTTCACAGTCACCCACTACACCTCTATCCACGAAATCTCTCACGTCCAACTTCTCCTACAAAATATCCCACGGAAGAATAACGAACCACTCCCATATGGAGGAGGAGGAGGAGGAGGAGGAGGAGGAGGAGGAGGAGTCTGAGAAGAACGACTGGCAGTAAAACTCGAATCTTTCTACTAGTTGTTTTATACCAGAGGGTGGAGGAACCGGGTTCCATCTTCGTTTTTCTCGAGCCCAGTGTGGACAAAAGGCTTGTTGGAGTTGTCGACCTCTATGCGATACTCGAGCTGGGGCTTCCGGATACCGGGGAGGTGGAACGGCACCTTTCCAGCGGGCTCCGTGTCGATCTCCGCCATGCTCCTTTGTTCTCACATCTCGAGAGACCGGACGGTGGCTTCTAGGGTTTCGAGAGCGCCACGGGGCGGAGAAGGGCACGGGAGAAGAAGGGAGGACGCGGGAAGGCGAGAGTATGGTTTTCACTTGTACCGCTGATGGCAGTGCCCGGCCGTCCTCCCTCGTTCCGGGTTTTTTGTAAACTTCTCCCTTTTCTTCGTCCTTTTGCAAAAAACATCCCTGACATATTTTTGTTCAATTTATCTGTTTTTTTTCTTTTCGAATACTACTTTTTAAAATGTATCATTTTAAATTTTTGAGTGTATCTGCAAAAATCACTCCTTTATCATCAGAAATTTTTTTAAGAATATTAACAATGAAAAAATGTAAAATAAAATAAAATTCAGAGAATGTATTTCATGAAACACTTAAAAAATTATATAAAATTTGTTTATATATATCAAAGAAATAAATTAATTAAAAAATTATATTCGAAAAAATTTGTAAGTGATGTTGAAGATAATTAAGGGAGCGCTTAAGTTTAAGTCACGAGTAGTGACAATAAACTTGATTATGATAATGATAATAGAAGTAATTAAAAGAAAATTTTAAATTTGAGAAAATTCATTATTTATATTATAAATTATAAATTTTTTAAAAAAATTATCACCTTTATATCAAATTTTTTTTCATCAATTTTATTATTTACATTTTCTAGAAATGCACAAACCCTCTCAATGGTTAAATCCAATACCTTTGTTATTTTAAATACTTTTTGTCATATCTTTGTGATTAATTGATTCAAATTTTTTATTTAAATCCTTCGAGATTTGTTATATCATTTACACAATATTGTAATTTTTATTTTAAATTTGATATATCCAAATTACAAAATAAAAACTAGAATTATTTTTTTACTTGTATCGACAAAATGGTTATTCTGCAGAAACCACCGGTTCATCTGTCGGCCCGTCAAAAAAAAAAACACCCCCCTATTTGGACTCTTGTACACTAATCATCGCCGGTGGCAGCAGAGGGGGAAACGATGGAATCTTCTTCCTCCGGTTTCCCATCGCCGGTCAATCTCAACATAGGTCAGTTTCCTCTGTACCCCAGGCTTTCCCGTCTTCTTCCCTTCCCGTCGATCTGAGCTCTTGCGCTGATTTCGCTGCTATCCAAGTGTTGATTATGGAAATGACGACGACGTGTTTGTGCGAATGCCTTTCGGATGGTTTTTCCGACGGGTACGGCTGCCTGAAAAGCTCAATTCATGAGTGCACAGTGCACATGGCTTAACATGAGAAATTCGTGCACTCTGCTGGGTTGCGTTGGCTTGGGAGGCCGTGTGGTGTTTAGTACGTGTAAGAGGGAGGTTTTCGTTTTCGTTTTTTTTTTTTTTTGGCTTTTTCTGAGAGGAACAGCCGGAAAATTTTGTTCTTTCCTAATTCCTTTTCTTGTGTTTTGCGAGGTAGATGGTTTTGTTCATTTCAAACGTACGCTTCGCGTTTTCTCGCAAGGAAGGAGTGTTGGTTATTGTTGTCTTGGCCTTTTACTTGTAAACTTTTCTATTTTTTCAATCGCCTAGTAATTAGAGTTTTGTTTTAAATCAAAAGATAATTTGAATGCTGATATGAGTGCAACGACGGATGTCCTTGGTTAGACTAGTAGCTGGAGCTGGTATTTTCATCTCCATACAAATGTTGGAATTGGATTACTAGGAAATGATCATAAATGGAAATTTACATTGACGTCATTGTACCAAAACAAGTCGATGAATTATGTAAGAGCATGTTCTTCTCCCACAGGCAGAGAGCTGCATTGCCATGCTTAGGGTTGATAATTCTGTTTGGTGTTTGTTGAATGTTTAATGTTCAGTTCAATAATATCTCGGCTTGATTAAAAATAAGCCAAATTTGAAGATAATTTCATGTTCGTTTAAATAAACAAGAAAAACTTGAATATTACTGGTTCAACTCAACTACATTATCATTTAAATAATATTATCATTGTTGTTGATTTTTATAGTACATATAAATTATTAATTTGCATGATCTTTTAAAATATATAATCTGCATTATATCTCTTGATATATTACCTATTCAGTTGACTATTGTTCCATATTTATATATATATTAAGGATTTATAAAGAATAGTTACACATTCTTTGCAAGTTTGAAGAATTTAATATATACTATTTTCAAAAATATCGTCTATCTCACACACTAACATACCACTGATTATTAAATTTGTAAATTCTACTTGATTCATTGAACAACTTATGTTTGGTTTGATAAAATTTTAATTGGTAAAGGTTTCACTCCAGTTTAGCTTAATTATAAATGAGCTAAGTGTAAAGATAGTTTTAGGTTTGTTTAAATAAACAACTCTAGCTTAAATATTTTGGTTTGACTCATTTGGTTTGATTTTCACCCTTAGTTGTGTTTGTGCAAACCATAGTCAAGACAGGAAATGCTTGTTATGCCACCATGGACACCATATATTGCTTGTTCATTCATGTTTCTGTTGTTGTTAGTTTTAGTTTTGGCATATTCCTACACTTTTCTCAAGAGTTACTATGCACACTTAACCTTTCTGGCCACGTGTTTATGTTGTTACTTGTTGCAAAACATTAAAATTTATAACAATTCCCATTACCAAGAAAGAAACTTAAAAAAAAACTTTAATTCCGTGCATTGTACATTCACATAGATTGTTTCAGTCTGAAATTTACAATGGTAGTTTCATAATTTTCTTACTTCTTTTAGTTCCTTACATCGCCTGTAATTATCTTTCCCATTGCACCATTGTTTTCTGATGTCTGACTCTTTTAGTCATGTCTATTGTGGTTACATACAGGGGGGAAGAAGTACACCACCACAGTTAACACACTTACACAACGTGAACCTGACTCAATGCTTGCAGCAATGTTCAGTGGCCGGCACACTGTGTCCCATGATATTGAAATGGTAGCATTCATCTTTTTGAAGAAAACTTTTACATTTTCTTCTTGCTTTGAGAATTCACTACAATGGTTAGATGCAGATGAGAGAAGCTAAACATTTAACCATATGCATGTTCCTTTTTTTTTTCAAATGAGATGTCCATTTCATATTTCAACTTTATATTGTGAGGTTTGTGACTATTAGTATACTTGGTCAGGACAATTTATTACTGTCTACACTGTGCAATTTATTATTGTCTTTCTAGATTTTCTTTTTTTGAAATTATCTAAATTTCACTTTTGCCAACATGCAAAATTTATCTACTTGTGTTGTATATTGGGATATGGAATATTCTAAATGGTATGCTGTCCATACATGACAATGAAATTGTAATGATTTTTTACTTAATTTCTTTTTTTGGATGATTTAGGTGTTTTATATTGCATAGAAGTAGATAGATTCCTCCTTGTAGATGATATTTTAGCTTCCTAGTTTAGCAGTAAATTTTTCCTTTAGAGCGAACAAGTGAGAATCAAGATATCATGTGTCAAGGTTTTCTGGACTTTTCAGTATTCATTTCTTCTGAAAATAAAGCCCCTAGATTTAAGTAATGTAAAATGACACATTGAGCTTGTGAAGCATGTAATAAGAACTTTTGGTTGCTTTATTCATATCATTGATTTGTCTACTTCAAAAGATGGTTGAGTGATAAGGATATAGTGCTCCAAGACTAGTACCCTTTGTAGCTTCATATTGGTTCATTTTTTTCTTGCCTTTTAAGTTATACATCTTATTATTTTGCACATGAACTAGATCGTTTCATGACAATGACCTTGGAGTTCTTGGGATGCATGCTATGTGCTGCCATTCAGCAATACAGTGCATATTCTAATCTGATTAATTTTCATTTCCCTTGTGGTTAATTTTTCTTATGTCAAATTTCAAAGGGCATAGAAATAACTCCATACACATCCATGTTTCATGAAAAATGCTCATTTTTTTTACTTAATTCACCTCTTCAACACTGACTAACCATATGTGCATCCCTGAGTCTTGCAGGGGCATATTTTCGTTGATAGGGACGGAAAACATTTCCGCCATATCTTAAATTGGTTGAGAGATGGTGCTATTCCCACACTTTCAGAATCTGACTATCAAGAATTACTGAGAGAGGCAGAATTCTACCAGTTACTTGTAAAACAACATTTTTTATCATTTTTATTTTTCTCATGTGGATGTTGTTGATTTCTTCAATTTTTTATCTTGAATAGTGGCTTTTAAATGGTGCAAATCTAAAGGTGTACTTTTTCTGTTTGAACACTTAAGAATAACTCTCTCTTTTTAGCTACTGATTTTACTTGGATATCTTCTTTCCTACTTAGCATTGCTAGCCAAATGCTTCAAAACATGTAATATCATGGTTTCTGTTGCTTGTAAAGCGTGACTCAATGGTTTAATCTTTATAATTGTCTAGGCACATAATGTCTTTTTCATCTGTTGCACCTTATCACTCAAAACTATTTTTATTTTATTTGTTGCTAGTTTTTATTGAACAAGGAATAAACAGAGAGAAAGATTTCATGTTTTGGACCTCGCATAATGGGAGTAAAACACTGATTGTTTGTTGTTGTTGTAGGAACCTTGATATTTTGATGGAGCATTTTGCTGGAAACACTCATAACTTTTTTCCGGAAATCATTTCTTAATATAATGTATACTCAGGGTTACATATAGAGAGTTTCTGAAAATGAGGCTATAGTTAGGTTTTATTCCCATTTATTCCTTGCAGTCTGACCACATAGATGATGCTGGCTGCAGTTTTTATTTGAAAATAAAATTGTTATCACCATTTTAGCCACATGATATTACTACTATTTCCTTATTAGTAGTGCCATATACTGTCATTTTCCCTTAGTTATTTATCTGTTGCGTTTTTTTGTTTTGCAATCAAACCTTTTACTTTATCATTGTGTGATATTTTCAGGGATTGATTGAGCACATAAATGCTAATTACAACAAGGAAAAAGATGATGATGATGTTTCAAAAGCTGAAATGACACGTGTGGATATTATTCGATGCATCCAATCTAAAAGAGTTAAATTACGGGGAGTAAATCTTTCTGGCCTTGATCTATCTAAACTTGTAAGAACATATTTGAGACATAATCGTATTCATAATTCTGTGTCATACAAGTCTCATTGCTAGTAACTTGACATGAATGATTCTATCTGCTATACGATGAATTTATGAGAACATACTGTCAATAACTTCATTTGAACGTTAGGTATCTGATTAGTAGTTCAAGATTGACTTAGGTTGAATTGTAGGAAAAAAGCTGGATTTAGTACATTTCTGCAGATTGTTTCTCAAGCCATCTTTAGTATTGACAATAAGGCTTACAAATTTGAGTTAACTTCTGGGATGTTGAATTTGCAGCTGCAGTCTCCTACATCACTTATTTGATTGGATTTATGATTTTTTTGTTTGAGCATTCATTATCAACATAATTGATGTAACACAATTTCACCTTCTGCATTTATTATTCTAATCTCTTATTCCAGTTAACCTTTCTGGAAAATATCAATTGCTTCACATATCCCTGAGTTTTTTGTTGACTCCAATACCAATAATTTCACATACTTTAAATTCCTGATTAAATAAATTTTCCATTCTGCAGGATCTTTCAAATGTTGATTTTAGCTTTGCATGTATCCGTAATACCTTTTTTTCACGTGCAAACCTTCAATGCTCTAAATTTCGGGTATGCTTTTCTGTAACCATCTTGTAATTATGTAGTAGTGATGCCCTTTTTTGTAATGCTGTTCTTGTTATTGGATATTGTGGAGACTCTGGTTCAAGTTGCATCTTGCATCATAGTTTGCCTATCTCTCTCTCTCTCTCTCTCTCTTTAAAATTGGCTTCTTGACATTTTTCATTGTTAGGTTTGTGTTTGAGGCTGATTGTGTAGAACTCATGCTTATGGATTTTGTAGTTTACATTCTTTAGTTTTTAGATTGGGATCTTGTTGACTTCTTCACCTTTTTCTTTGGAATGGTCAGTGTTGAATTTTGAACTTATAAGTTCGTCATTTCTTTTTTTTATGGTGTATTGGTCGTTAGAAATATTTTTGAGATTGATGGTGTACAGCTTTGTGGTTATGAACCTTCTGGTTGGATTATTACTGTCTTCCATTATTATTTCGCCAATAAGCCTTTTTTTGCCCCTGTTATGTAAAATAGGTAAACATTCTTCACCATTGACTTCTTTGCAGGATGCAGAAGCTGATGGTTCCATTTTTCACAATGCTACTTTGCGTGAGTAAGTCATATATGTGATCTTTGTTGACATGATTTCTGATAAATTTGATGTTATTGATGCTCACCACATTTTCTCCTCTGTACTATCATTAAAAGATCAACCATTTCTTGTTATCTACTTCTATATGACTTGTTATTTTCAATAATGATGCATGGTATTTAGCAATAAGAGAAAATCTGACTTTTTGGTGAAGACCCTTTTTTGTAATGTTATTAGTCTCTGCCTATGAAAGGTGTGAGTTTACTGGGGCAAAACTTCGTGGAGGATTATTAGCTGGAGCTAATCTGCAGAGTGCAAATCTTCAAGGTATAGAAGTAACAAAATTTTTCCCCAAGGAAGTGGTAACTTTGATTGAAGCTACTTATGCTTTTCTAATGTTTACAGATGCATGCTTAGTAGAATGTAGCTTCTTTGGGGCAGACCTTCGGTCTGCACATTTACAGGTTGATGCGTTTTCTCATTGTGTGTGATTTAACATTTGTTCATCAATTATCTTTCACCTACCTTTTAAACTTTTTCCCCTTAGCATTTAATTGAAGTTACTGACTTATTGTCCATACTGGTCACTATTATTAACTGGTAGTGGTTCAGATTTTCCACATTTTCCTTTTGTATTTTTAGTTTTTCTTTACGGCCATAATTCATTTTCAAAGCCTTCTTTGTTAAGCAATATCACTGAACCATCAGAACTTTCTCAGGCTGCAGATCTTACCAATGCTAACCTAGAAGGTGCAAACTTAGAAGGAGCCAATTTAAAGGTAAGAGTATCATGCACATCTTACTAATATGGTCATGTCCAGATTTATGTTTAACTTTTGGCAAATTTTTTGGGCCTCCTTTTTTGATCCGTCAGTATTATTAGGTGGACATCGAACTTCATCCTGAAGGGAAAATGTATAGTTTTGTGTAGTTAATGTCAAAGGCTATATATTAACTGGAAAGCATATGATTGCAAGTTTTTCAATAAAGGCTCTGAATTTGAAGGTTCCACAAGCTACTATTGTTTTCTTCTTTTTTAGTCTTGCAATATTGGAAAAGAAAGGTACATCTTTTACAATATTTTGTGTCTCCAATTGCATTATTAGGTGGACATCGAACTTCATCCTGAAGGGAAAATGTATAGTTTTGTGTAGTTAATGTCAAAGGCTATATATTAACTGGAAAGCATATGATTGCAAGTTTTTCAATAAAGGTTCCGAATTTGAAGGTTCCATGAGCTACTATTGTTTTCTTCTTTTGTAGTCCTACAATATTGGAAAAGAAAGGTTCATCTTTTACAATATTTTGTATATCTAATTGCATTGTGTTTGCAGGGGACAAAATTAACCGGTGCCAATTTGCAGAAGGCAAACCTTCAACGGGCATATCTAAGGCATGTTGACTTGCGTGAAACTGTAAGTTTTTTTATGGATCTTTTGATATTTCTCTCCAAATCCAAAATTTATCTAACACCCATCTTCAGACGTGGCACAATCCCTTCAATCCTTTGGAGGGCTATGTCCACGTAGGAGATCTATGGGGTTCTTATCCCGGTAATATATCCTTAACAATCACATGTTTGCAGGACTTAGACAAATAACCAAAATTATCGATGGGTGAACTTAGATATAGAGTTAGGGACTGTTGTATTAACTGTTCAATCCTTGCACTGAAATGACATTTGAGTGTAACTGATTATGTTTATTATTGCAACATCGTTCTCCCAGAGGACAATATTCCTGGTTTGCACTTGAATATTGATATATGATTAGTATGATTAGAATGTTTGATGCCCTTGCTGTCTTCCAAGTTAGTATGTGCATCGACCTGTTTGGTTTTCTTGTCTTAGAAAATCCAGATTTGAGATCAGAAACATGACATTTTTTCTAAAAAATGTTGAAATGTAAAAATAACTCAAAACTAATTGATCATTACTAGAGATGTCACTCCTTTATGTATCTATGCAAAACTTCACTTGATTGAAATTTATGATGGCTAAGATTATAGATAATTTGGATAATCAAGAAGATGAAAATGTTGAAATTTATGAAACCTGCATCCATACATTGTCTAAACTCTAAAGTAAAAAAATTCATATTCAAACATGAATCTAAAAATCAGTTTTGTGTCGATTATTAGATTTACAACAATAGTGTTCATTTCTATTATTGAAAATCAGTAAAATTTGTCATAATCTACCGTATCACAATTATTTGTTTCAGTTTTATGTCACAATCTGGTGATCTCATAATCTGGCAATGATAGATTTAAACCAAACATTTTCTAAGTCTTATTCTAATTATTTTATGTGAAACTTCCTACAGTCACCTCCACTACTAACATTTTTTATAATTTTCAAGTATCCTTGTTTTTTGATCGAGTTGGTGCATGAGGCCATAGGCTTAAAAGATTATTTTTAGCTAAACTGTGACTTTCAAATGTGACATGCATTTTGGGACCATTTGATTGTGATTTGTATGTCACATTTTAACATGATATTAGAAACAAAAATGGTTTACCAGACTCAAGTGTTCACACTTTCACTTGATCCAAGATGAAGATTAAAAGATCACTAGTGTGGAGTATTGGAACAATTTCACGATGAGAAATTTTTTTCTGCTTATAGTTAATTAGCTATGAATTAACCATGCACATTACTACAAAGGACTAGTCTATTTCCCAAATGGAGTTCCATAATATTGTGAGACAATAACTGTTGGTTGTCGTTAAAGCACAAATTGGAACCACATCGATCATAATGGAAGTGGAAGTGGAAGTGAAGCTTTCCCAATTCCCATCCTTGACATAAATCAGCAGATGAATGCTATGAATGCAACCTCCATTGTCATTAGTAGAATGATCCTTCTGGGCAAGTCTATACCCTCCCTGAATTATGGATTGGTTATTACTGTCTTGTTAGACTCCAAATCTCTGTGAACGTGAACAGCACCAAAAATAGTAATTATCTACTATTGTTTGTGTTGCATCTATTTTCAATCCTGCAATTCATTTTTGACTAATATTACTTTCTTCTTAAAAAAATACAGCAATTGGAAGGAGCCAAGCTTGGTGGTGCTAATCTGCTTGGTACTATCAGATAAAAAAAAGCTACCAGGCTGCTATCAGGTTAATTCCGGAGAAGGATTAATTGTTGCCAGAAATCCTGTAAATCGTGAAGAAGAAAACCTTCTTTGTTTCCTTGATTTTAAAATCTTCTTCCCTGCAGTATTGTAACTGCTCGTGTCGGTTTGCATTGCCATTGTAGGACTAGCTAGTATGGAAGAAATGGCGTAGTATTCTCAAAACCCTGTACAAAGAAATATGATTTGTAATTCTTTCATTAGGTACAGGATTGGATGATGAATTGTACAAGCAAAGAAGCATGTCAACCGTAACCAATTTCCTTTCTAATGCTGGTCATATTTGGTAATGCATTGTTTCAGTTTCAAAAATCAGGAAGAGTTAAAGTTGATAGGAGTTTATCAAACGAAATTGAGAGTTACGTAATAGAAGCTTTTGCGTATGGTAATTATGAAATTAATTTTACAATAAGTAAAATTATTACCAAACAAGATCGTAGTCTTCCAAATTTTGATTGATCTACGTTAATTGTTTTCGATTTCCACGGAGTTCAAATTTTAAAATATTTTGCGAAGGTCACATTCTTGGGGATACCAAAATATATGAGATAAACAAAAACATGAAAAAAATTTAAAACTAATAATATTTTTGTAACATTTTAATACTTCTATTTTTTGACATGATTTTTTCATTTTTTTTTCTTCCATTCACGTATTTCTTCTTTCTCTTTCTTTTTTTTTCCCTCTTTTCCACTCACGTGCTTCACGGCCCTCCCTCACCTTCGTCCCTTCCCCTACGGCCCTCCCCAAAACCCTATTGGGTTACGGTGGTGGACAGCGACAGAAGCAGATTTATAGGCGGTCAGCGGAGGTTTCGGGCGTCGGAGGAGACCTTTGACTAGGCTTCGGCGGAGAACTATCACTGGGTGTACCGATCCGTCCTCCGGTTAGTTTAATTCTGGTTTCATTTTTGTTTAGTGAACCGTTTTCTTCTGGTGCCATTCCTGGAAGTTTTCTACTTGGATTATATGCATAGGAGTCAGGTCCTTTTTTTCAACTATGTCTCCTTCGGAGAAATTTACAAGGATACAAAGACGCAAGGTCCAAAAGAAGGCAGCCCAGAAGACAAAACTCCAGGAGTTCATAGAAATGGAAGCAAACAGGAACCTAGATGATCTGGAAACTGAGAGGAGGCTTGCAAAAAAACTCAAGGTAAAAGGAGGCAAACTAGGTGGACTTGATGATGGCATGAATGACCTGTTTGATGGGATTGCGTCGGTTCTTCATACAGATGCTAGTGATGGTGATGTTGATAAAAAAAATGGTTTATTAAAAGAATCTGTTGAGATAAAGGAGCGCAAAAGGAAGAATAACAAGAAGGAAAAATATGAGATTGTACCAGATACATCGATCGAAAAGTCTAATACATTTGGCGGGTTTTGTCCCGATGGTGAGCGACCAAAAACCAGTTTAAACGATGAACGACATCTTGAAACAAAGTATTCCGAAGGGATTGAAAAATATGTAACCCCTCATCTGCGGCATTGCACACATAATGAATCAGAGGAACTTTCTCACATCCGTCGTAGTGTGAGAGGTGTGCTGTAGTTGCTAGTTCTTTTTTTATTTGAGTTGATTGTATTTTATCATTGGGATACATGTTCTCATAGTGATTTTTTTCGCTCTTATTTAGGACTTCTTAACAGGCTTTCAGAATCAAATGTGGAGTCTATCACTGAGGAAATCACTACCATTTTTCGAGTAACATTGCAATTCCTTTTCTATTACTATCAGAGTTTTTAATTCTAGTTCTAGATATATTGGAGTGTTATGTTCACTTTCTGATTTTTACATCTTTATAGTCTATTAGCCGCAATGATGGATGCCAAATAATTGGAGAAGAGGTATTATCATCATGTTCCAATGGGCCTCGTGGCAATGAACAGTTAAGACAGCAAATTTTCAGATTTTTTTCAAGGATTCTTCTTGTATCTACCAATTTCACCAAAGCATAACTCTTCATATTTTGTTTATGTTGTGTTTACACCAAAGGTCTTTTCTAAGTGTATGCCTATAAATCATAGTTATGGATGAAATAACTAAAGAAATTGAAGGAGTAATACTATGATGTGTGTTATTTGCTAATGACATAGTTTTAATTACTGAAAGTAAGGAAGAAATTAGTTCTAAATTAAAATTACAAAGAAATGCAGCCAGCAGCCACGAAAATCTACACAAAAACCTTCAAAACCCTAGGCAGCAATGATTTACATGTAAAACGTGTTACATAGGTGAGGGGATTCAGGGCTAAGCTTTTTGAAGGACAAATAGGGATAACTCATTCTTTTATATCTGAAAATTTTAACACTTTCTTCAATTTCCAAAGACACAGACACCCAAACTTTTATATCTTCATTTCCTTATTTTCTTTTCCTCAATTTTCAAGGTGCAAAACCCCACCGTTAAGTTCAAAGGATTTAGATTGAGTTGGTCAAAAACTAAATATATAGAATGTAGGTTTAACAAAAATAGAAATAATCATTAAGGTATATGATTAGATAGCTATGAGATTCATAAAATTAAGACTTTTAAATACTTAGGATTTATAATAAGTAACAATGGAAAAATTACAGATTTTATTTATAGGGTTAAATAGGGTAGATGAAGTAAGAAAGTGCTTCAAGAGTATTATGAGATTAGGGGATGCCCTTGAAATTAAAAGAAAAATTATATAAAACTACTATTCACTTAGTCATACTTTATAGTTCAAAGTGCTTGGGTGTAAAATATGATCATGTGCAAATGTTATTGTTGCAAAGATGCTAATGTTTAGATAGATGAATGGTAATACCATTTAGAATAAGCTAAAAATTGTTTTTATTAGGAATAGAGTAGGTGTTACCCCTATTAAAGTTAAGATAAGAGAAAATTGGTTAAGTGGTTTGGTGACTTTGGTCATATCCTTAGAAAGCCTAAAATTACTTGGTGTAAAAGAAAAAAATTAAATTAAGAGGAAAAAATTAATTAGTGTAAAAGAAACTAAAAGTAGTAGATGAAGACTTAAAAACTACTTGGTTAGGAATTATAAGAAAAAAAATAAATTTATGTAATTTAACATACTCATGTTCTTCACTTGGATTTGCAGATATGCTTCTGGTTTTGCTGCTTTTGTTGCTGGAATGGCATGCTCTGTTGGTGTGGATTTTAGTGCAAAACTTATTGCTTCACTTGCCATACTCTTTGAGGTACTTCATCATTACTTTGCTGCCCGATAATTTGATTCTTCACCTTGGTCCTGGCTTTGTGGTTGTCATACTTTTTGCATTGGGAAGTACAATCTGTATTTCATGTGCTATCAAGTAATGAAAAAGTGTGACTATTATATCATGGTTCAAGCATGCTTGTTTCCCCTTATTATCAATACTTATTACCATGAATTTAATCTGTCTTGTTTCCAGAGAAAGTATACCTTGGAAGATAATCTCTCTGTGAGAAACATCACCTTGTTACTCTGTTATTTGTGTATTTTTGGTGTGTGTTCCAGGTGCGTGTGTTTATTTGCTTGATCTTCTCAAATTGCTGTCCTTTTTTTGATGATGGAGCATTTATTCTATCTTTTGCAGTGATCTGATCTATGATTTTCTATCATTGTTGAGCAAGCGCTTGACAGAGCTGGATGTCTCCACGATTTTAACTATTCTACAATGTTGGTGGTATTTGCTTTCTCTATTCTTTGCATTTAGTGATAAATATTATCTGGCATATTGTCTATCAATTTGGAATATTGAAATGGTTCTTTGTTGTCCTTTTTCTTATGCTCCTAGTACAAGTTACTGATACTGTAAATTTTAGGTTGCGGAATGAAGCTAAGAGCTGATGATCCCTCCTTAATGAAAAATTTCATACTTGATATCCAGGGAAGAGTAAGTGAGTTGAAAACTATTTCCAGTAGCTCTGAAGAGATGGAGCCAAAGATTAAAAATAAAAGAGTATTGTTTCTTCCAATTACTAGTTTCTCAAGTTGTGCACATTAGCAAGCATATATATATTGTCACTGATGAAACATAACTGCAGATGGAATTCATGCTTGAAACAATATGTGACATCAAGAACAACAAGAAACGTTCGAAGGATGATCCTGCTCATCATACACGGATAAAGAAATGGATTCAAAAGGTTCCCAGTGACTGACTGTAGTTACATGAATATATCTAACATTTGCACTTTTGTTTCTGAAAACGGGGAAATTTTCCTGCTAACATTCTGGGCCTTCTGTTTCAGTTAAAAGCAGATGATGTTCTGCTTCGTGGACTTAAATGGACCAAGCTTCTTGATCCCAATAAGAAAGGTCAGTGGTGGTTGTCAGGGGAATTTGTTTCCACTGAAAAGCATGTTGAAGAAGTTGCAATAAAAATTGAAAAAGAGGCCATGGAGACGCAAAAGTTAATGCAACTTGCAGCTGCACAAAGGATGAATACTGATGTGAGAAGGGCAATCTTTTGCATTATTGTTAGTGGGGAAGATTATATTGATGCCTTTGAGAAGATTCTTAGATTAAATTTGTCCGGAAAGCAGGTTCGTTGATGATTTCTGTCTATTTTTCTGTTTTTGTTTCATTCCTTGGCACCACTGTCCTGACCCAATACTTCATATTTACAGGATAGAGAAATTACGAGGGTTCTTCTTGAATGTTGTTTACAAGAGAAGGTGTTCAACAAATACTACACTATTTTGGCCTCCAAACTATGCAGTCATGACAAGAATCACAAGTTCACTTTGCAGGTGATTCTTGATTTCTTGTAACCATTATTCATATACGAGTTTATCATGATGTGCATAAATCTAGGATTCAAGTCTCATACTGCTTTGGAAACTATTTATTTAATGTATTCATGTGATTGTATGCTGGCTTTTTCAAATGCTAAAACATTTATCAGCATACATGATAAAAAAACCTTGCTGGGTGTTATATGCACAGCCTTTTTTGCCAAATCGCATCCAGTGTTGGATCTAATAGGATCCGATCATTTAATACAATAACCGGGCCTAAAAGTCCTGTCTCCTGGGTTACCTGCAGCCATCATATCTAGTCTATCTCTTAATTAAGAATTACACCTATGCTTCCTTTCAATGCTTTGTGTCCTTCATTCCAGGTAGCAATGTAGATTTTGATGTTACAGTGGTGGTCATTTGGTCATCAAGTCCATAAATCCTTCCATTTGATTGAATAACTTATCATGCATAACAACTGTTACAATTTGATACTTTTATCAGAAAATTATTTCAGCTACGTAAACTGTACTACTGTTTTCTCGTCAATAATTTATGTAAACCGTATTGCCGTATTCTCAGATATTAACTGAAATCATCTGTTGGATGTGACTCTGACTTGTTTGTGTAAATTTGTGATTGGTTTCTAAACAAGAGTTGGTTGTATGACCCTCCATTTCCACCATTCATGGTATTTTTTCTGTGAAATCGTTTAATGCTCCTTGATCCTTGATCCTTTTTTGGTTTTTTGTGCCACGGTTTATTGTTTCCTGGACCCTTTTCTATTTGTGTTGATTGTGCAATGATTGGTGTTTCCTGATTCTTTCTGTGTGCGTTGAAAATCCAGTATTGTGTATGGGACCACTTCAAGGAACTTGATTCAATGGAGTTACGAAGGTCCATGAATCTTGCAAAATTTGTATCTGAGATGCTGTCCTCCTTCTCACTCTCAATGTCGTTGCTGAAGACCGTCGACCTGTCAGACCCTAAGCAGCTTACGCCCAAACGGATCATGCATTTCCGGATGCTATTCGAGGCCGTGCTTGATAACTCGGACAGCCTTGTGTGGAATATCTTCTCACGTGTGACTGCAATACCCGAGAAGGAAATACTTGGCCAAAGCATCGAGTTCTTCATAAAGCAGTTCGTTCTCAGACATGAATCCGAAAAATCTCTTGCAGGAAAGTTCAAGATTGCAAAGAAAGCCCTTAATAATGTGGCTGGGATCCTCATGTAATTATTTATTTGTCTCAGGCGGTAAATTAGATTTGTATATGCCACCGTAGTGACAGAGTTCCTCAAGCCATGCTTCTGCAGGTGGGGGAAGTAAGAAGCTTAGGAAAGAACACTATTCAGTTTTAAGGTATTTATCAGGGTCGATACGCATCAACGGTCGAAATTCATTATGGTTGCTGTAACAATCCAACCATTTTCGTCTGTCTACTTGTAGACATGTACTACAGATCAATGAATACAAGCTGCTTCTTCTGTGATTTCCATTTTTCATCCCTCCCTCTCTCTCTCTCTCTCCCTTAGTTGTTTACCCTAACATTTGGAGCGGCAAAAAGTACATTCAGAACAGATATCTTTGAATGCATTTGTTTTATTTTCATGATCTTGCATCATAAAGTACAAACTGCTTTTAAGATCTATATCTTAGTCATGGTGGTGCCTCCAACAAGTTTATTTTGAGAGGTGGGTCATTTGCATTCGTGCTTATATCCCTAGTGACCATATTCGTGCCTCAAACAAGTTTATATTCCTTCCATACTAAACGCTTACGTCCCTCACGATTCAATTTAAATTGTTTCACCACCTGAGAGCGCGGACAGAAGGACATGTTGGGACTTGGAACAACACTTAACAAACTATTCTCTAATTTTCTTAATGATGGTTCCCATCTTTACAGGAACAACATCATTGGACACCGTCAATTATATAGCACACACCGAAACTGGCAGACAGGATCCAAGATGCCTTTTTTTTTTTTTTCTTTCTTTCTGTCCGCAGTTACACATCTACCAAATTTTGTAAAACTCTGTTCATCAGTTGAAAGAGGAAGATTACAAGAACCACTGGTTGGAGTGATCAAGTGTTGTGCTCCTTTCCTCAACCCACACCAGCAGTCTACTGTCGTCGTGTTTGAACCGGCACCGTCTTGCCTGCGATAATTCGAACAGAAAAGAGAGAAAGAGGGAATAGGGATCGAAGAGAGATATATTGCGGTAGGAACGGAGATCAGAAGAACCAAGGTGGTTTCCGATCATCCATCATGTCCCCCACATTAGCTTCATTCACAAGGTCTAGATACAACTTAAAATAACAAAAGCAGATCCAGATAAGCAGACCCAGATACCAACTCGCTAATACAAGGTTTTACGCTTGCCAATCTTGTAGTGCATCTGAGAAGACCTCTTCCTCCCCTGTAGCAGCTGGTTGGCCATCCACCCGGTTCCTATCATCAAGACGGACGGCAACCCACTTTTCATCACTGAAAGGAAGCATCGTGGCACCTTCAGGCAACACCATGGCAGGTTTACGAGGATACACACACACTCGGTTGCACGGTGATGGGTTTCCAAACACATTGCCTGGTAACCGCGCATCTGCTCCTGCCATATCGTGATCAGAGCTCTCAAACCATGAGAAAACAGATGATATTCCATTCCCTGATGGGGAAAGCTTGCCAGGAATCGGATCGCTCGGTTGTAGATTCATGTCATCGGAAGTCGATGATGCCTTAATTTCTTGTGATGCGTGTTTACAGGTTCGGTTACAGAGTGATTGGTTTCCCAACATATTGCCTGGTAACTGGGCATCTGCTGTCATATTGAGATTAGTGCGCCGCTCAGACCCTGATAAAATGGATGACATTTCACCCCTTGAGAAAAGCTCGCAAAGAATCGAATCACTTGGTTGTAGATTCATGTCATCGCAGGCAGGTGGCACCTCAATTAATTTTGATGCAGGAACTGTGCCTTCCTTGAAATGAGCTGAAGCAGCCTTCTGAACCACATCAGACTTACCAGATAAGACAGCTTCTTTCTCAACAAAGAAAGAATGCTTGCCAAAGCTAGTGTTGCTTGGCGAGTCTTCATTTACAATGTGCTTAGGAGGAACTGTTGACCGATCTTCATCTGCAAACCACCAAACACACAGTCAATGATCGTTATGTATTGATGACAACTTGTTCCATTACGTACTAACTTTAATGTTTACAGTGTACTATGCAAGACCAACCCTGTATCAGTCTATCATCACTTCTCTTACATCTAATACAAGACAATGGACTAGAGGGGGTTCCAAGCTGTTGCGTATCAGTGGTTTCTGCTTGTGGTGTATTACAAAAAGGATGGCGAGCGAGCCTGTTTGATTTGCCTGAAAGGGAAGAGGATCGAATCATTTCATGTTGCTGAGTTAAACATAACATTGCCACAAAATAAATACATTTTATATAGTTTGCCGCACACAACATATAAACAAGTAGCATTCTTCATTGCAAATGAAAACCATTTAATGTTGATGCAAGTACACAACCAAAGCAAAGGCATGAAATCTTTCTTGCATAGTTTTTGATACACTGCAATGGAAGGTGAATCTGGAAAAGGATCAAATTACTGATGTTACATCCGACAAACCAAGTCCTGATATATAGCCAAGTACAGCCAACTGGATCCTAGCTGATGAAGAGAAGAAGAGAAGATGATGAGAGGCAAGGAGGAGGAGACCAACATGTCTCAGCTGTCATTGAGCACAAAACTGATTGTCCAGGTGGTCAAGTTCCCTAGGTTCCACACACGGCACCCAATTTCATTGAGTTGATCAACTCTTCCAGAGCCCTGTAGTCATCTAATACAGCTTCCTCTACTCAAAGTCCCCTGGGTTGTTGATTTGCTTTCATCCAATTGTCTACAACAATGATGCTCCCTCCACAGATGGTCATAATATTTTTAATGGGCTCTAGGACTAGATCATGATCAACTTGAAGGGAAAGATACTGTCTTGCCTTTCTTGTGCAGGAGTTTGCACAAACTGGGAGAGGAAGAAGACCTAGGTCAAGTGGGAAAAGGTGAAGGTTGTCATTGATGCTGCTGATGACTAGTTGTTTGCATGAATTGCCTGAGGTAGCTAGCTGAAAGAGCAGTGAGGAAAGTGGCCACGGTCAAAATGCATGTAACCAAGGCAAAGAAAAGGGCATTTGAAGTGGAGAAGGCAGACAAGGTGAAAAGGAAAGCTATGAAGGCAGAGAAGGAGGTTGCCAGGTTAAGGAAAGGGGTAACTTGCTTCAAAGAGTTGTTGAAGGTAGCAAAGGAGGAGGAGGCCATGTGGGACGTTATTTGGGCTTACAAGAAGTCCAAACAGTGGTATATATTTCACCCAAATGTAACTAAAGATGTGGCTCTACCATGACCAGTTGATCATTCTTAGAACTTCCTTGATTATTAGCTGCTGACGGATGTCTAAGGGCATACATTGAAGTTGAAGGATGATATCAATCTATCAAGCACTCACAACAATTGAGGGGAAATTAACAAGGAAGATGCAGAAAGGGATGTGGTCAGATGAACCGGCCCTCACCCATGATCAACTGTCACCTAGCCACCTATGCCTTATGTGGCTTATTTTCAGGTGGTTGGCCTCAATCTTTGTATGGACATTCACTGTAATATGCATATATGAATGCATTGCCTTATTTCAATTACTGGCCTTGTTAGTTGATTGTATTGTCTGATTTTTGTGATCCATGTTCAACAATCTTGTGCTTGGTCGGTGTTAGTCATAATGTCATTAATCGTAAATGCATTTCCTTTTAGCCATGTATTAGGAGAGGAGGCCATGCTTTTGCGCACAACACGGTCTACTTTTCACGACTAGGTACTAAAATAGACAATCACTGTTTCACAAAAATAGTCCAAAATTTGTTGAATATCGTGTATCCAATCACCAACATCAGACAGAACTTGCATAACTAGGGTATACACAGTCCTAGGTCCCAGCATCACACCAACAGAAACTTGGCAACCTAGAAACATTGGGGACAACTGATGGTTGGCTGCACATAGCTAGGGGTCATCACACACACGCACACACACAAGGTGGGCACCATATATGGATATCCAATTACCCTATTACATAACACACATATTGCTTTGATTTATTTATATTTGACCTAGTTATTGAAGCATTACATGATTGGATGCTTAGTTTATTTATTTATTTAAATTTAATAGATCACCACCTTGCTTCAATCAAGCATTTTAGGTGAGGGTGGTGGTACCTTGGCATCACCCATCGCCTTCGTAACTTTGTAAATTTTTTTTTAATAGTTTTGTAATTGACCCATGTAAATAAAGTCTTAGAGAAAGACAAAAATATACCAGGTCAGAAAATAATGAAAATAATTTAAATTATAGTTTAATAGAAGATTTAGTTATGGACGGGAATAGATGTCATAAAAGGATCCACATATCTGACCCTATAGTGAGATTAATCCATTGATGGTCCATGTTCTTATCTAATGCAAGATAAACTCTGTTACAATAAATAGAGACAAAAAACAGAGAACTGCAATTCACAAAGCAAATAATACATAACAATGGTGGAGCAAAGTCAAAGTAGCCTACTCAAATCAATCGTAAAAGATGTATTTGCTAGATTAAGCTATCCTTATGTTCTCAAGATTAAACAGAATTTCATTAGTTCTGAAGGAAAAAACTAACGCTCTTTTAGTGTAGACCACGCAACTTTCGCCGCATTTTGTTCAGCTTGTTTCTTTGTACTTGCACAAGTTCCCACAAACTTTTCATCATTTATTTCAACAGTTGTTGAAAAAACAGGCATATGAGGTGGGCCATCTTTCACTGTATTATAGACTGGTGTTGCAAGGCATTCTTTCTGAACTAACGCCTGTAAAATGCTTCTAAAAAACAAAAGTTCATCCTGAATGTTGGAAATGGTCAAGCAAATAATACAGTAAGAAAATTTCTCAGATTCAATAGAATAAATCATCACAGAACTACATGATTGAAGAACCTTTTGATTTGAACTCTCATACAATGATTCTAAAGCAATTCTGGCAACAGCATTCTCCGCTTCCTTTATTGACTTGAACAACTGTGCAGTTTCAAAAGTTTGTGCGTCAACTGTCACTCTACCCCTAAAGTGAGGGGCACGACAAGATCCTTGACGAGAACAACCATATGTTGGAAGACCCAAGTTTCTCTTTTGTGTGTAGTCCTGCAGCAGGCTCTTTAATGAAAATCCCAAGTCTGGAAGCAATTAGCAGAAATGGTGACCTAAAGCAATACAATTGTAATGAATAATGCTAAATTCCATATCAGCCAAAGTATGAATCAATTCAAATAAGTGTGGAACAAAGGTAACAGATAACCAAGTCCACATCATCCAGGCATTAGGACCTTCTAAATCAAGAGGAAGACAACTAATCCATAATTTGACAGCCCCAAGGGGATTGTAGCCTTGTGCCGTAATTTTTTATTTGGCCATGTAAGCTGCAGATGTGGCACAATTGCTACAACCCAAATAGGACTTTTTCCCTTCTTTTTTTTTAAAATCCTACTCTTAGTTAAAAGAGACCTATGAAATCATCCTAAAATGTCCAGGATTTCAAAGGTTCATTTGGAAAAGGTTGATGTTAATGGTATTATTTCTTTAATTATTTGTCAGCTCATTGGATTTTTACAGGTGGGCTAATACATATAGAGAAAATAATGCCATTGTATTGATACCAATTAGAGTTTTGGCTGGATAATGCACACAATGAATGAATGTGTGTGTGAGAGAGAGAACTACCTAACAAATCCATATTTCTCTGGATGATTTCTGTGGCATGTGAAGAGTTGTCGCAAGGTTGAATTGTTTCTAAAGCCTCCTCGCTTTTAGGTAGGTTACTGGTTGCCATATTACTAGCACTAGCATCTGAACTTCCTGAAAGAGAAATAAGAAAGCATCATATGTTTAGTGCATGCACTTGAAAATGGAGATCTTACCATCTCGATTAGATAACAAGTTTTCGCAGAGTAACACAAGCAACATCAGAATGCAGGATCCTTGTGGCAGCAAACAGCTAACCAAGCATCCTGCTTTGACGCAATTCTGAATGCCATATGAAATTTGACAACTATGGTTAAAGCATTCCATAGAAAATAAACGCTCTGATTAGCTTAAAAGTTTCAACATTTTCCCCAAAAAGAAACAAAATGAAAACGCCCCAAAATCAAAAAAATCAACATTAAAGTTTTGTTAAGTAACGATATTTCAGTTCTAACTATAACTTTGCATAAATTTTCACGTATCATCGTTACTGTATAAATTCTTATGTATAAATTTTTATCTCACAATTCACTATGAAGTTCAACTTCATTTGGTATCGAAATTCAACTCCCAACCCTCTATAGTGTTCAGAGCTAGAAACACTTGTTACCAAATGCACCTTAAAGACGGAAGTTATCGTCTGTGATGGTATTAACAGCTGTAAGCATTGGTAGGATAAGAAAAATAACAACGGAACCTCATTCTTTTTTTTTTACGGATAGCATGAAGGTTGAGAGACAGTTGTGAACTTATAAGAAATTTATGCCTAGGTGAAGATTCGAACCTGAAAGCTTAAGGTTTAAAGAAATTTTCACAATCGGAACCTCATTCTTTAGCAGCAAGCAAGCACAAGCTTTCGTAACATCATCTCAAAGACCAAACTTTTCAAAAGACATGCTAATTCCTCTTGTCTCCAAGTCGACTTCGAACTTCCCATCAGAAGAAAACACGCAGAGAGCAAAAGAAGACAGGACATTGACGGTAATAACGACAACCTTGGTTTTTCCGCCCTTCTCACCTAAAGCCGTCACTGAAACCGCAGCACCAGAGCAGTATTCGAAGGCGAGCCTGGCAGCCTCGCCCTCGGCTTCCTTGGTCGTCCTACAGTGGTCGGGGCCGTCGAAGGAGCGGTCTCCGACGGACACAGTAGCTTTGAATCGAGGGTTGTGGTCCGGACCCTGCTTGGTGGTGTTGTACTTGGGCAGCGACCATTGCTTCGACTGGCACACCTCCTGGAGCCTGGACTTGTACATTTCACACTCACAGACTGGAGACGGCGAGCCACGGACTCGGAGCGAGAGCGCAAGCGAGAGGAAAGCGCAGGAGCCGTAGTTTGGGTATAAAAAGGGTATTTTTGGAAGCGGCCTGAGTTACCAAAAGCTTCCTTTTCTTTTACGAAAAAAAAGATTTATTGAATAAACATTCATCCAAAATTACGATTCATTGAATAAATCATTAATAACGGCCACATATTGCATTAATAATTATGATACGATGCATTGGCATTTAAAATTCGATACGTCGGTATTTACGATATGACATCATTTTTAAGATAATCATAACACGAATACTATCGCAGTTATAAAGATTTGCAATGCTTCTCAGATCAGCTTATAAATACACAAAATCATAGTCTCGAACTGCGTGATACGAGTTTAAAATCCAAAGGAATCAACTTTAAAATGATTAGCGGTAGTTAATTAAAGGATTGAGTTCGAAATCATGATTCCATCTAATGTTGTTAGACCATTGATTTGGTTTTCGATTCGATACTTATTTCCTCCGAGTCCGATAAAATGGCCTCGGATGACATTATGAGACTAATAAGTCATTATTTCCCTTTCTTTTCGATTTGATAATTATTTTGATGATTACGTAATTCATTTGTTATATAATATTTGATAATTTGTATGATAAAAAAAATTTCATTTTTATCAATTACACAAATATTTAGAAAATTTTTACCTTGACGTTTTTCTAAGAAATTATTTTTTTAATTTACCTTAAAAATTATTTTCTAGATTTGTCAAATTTTTTTTAAAATAATTTTTTAAGTGCAGGAAAATATCAACACATTTTTTATCTCTTTGAAACTATCACGAGTATAAAAATTAATTTCAATAAATCTTCTATTTTGTAGGCATCAATGTAAATATCGATAAATATTCCCTTTTGTAACATTCTGGGATGCAAGGAACAAAAACTATTTATCTTTTACTTAGGTGAACCTTTGTATTACAGAAAAGTTGCTTTCAATGAATGATTAACAAAAGTCATTGATAAATTCAACACTAAATTAGAAGGATGACATAGAAAATTCCTTTCATAAAGTGGAAGACTAACCTTATGAAACTCTATCCTAACGTCCATCCCTTTTTTTTATCTTGCAGCTCTTCATTTTCCTAAGAAAGTGGAAAAACTTCTCCACAGGATTACAGAACAACTTTCAAACAAAAAAAATTAGAAAAGAAAACTTTCAAAAAAAAATTGGCAAACAACTTCTTTGTAATATCTCCGATAACGATGTCCCAATGCCTCAGTCATCTGCCAATGAAAAGATAGAAATTAAAAGAAAAGGAGACAATTCACTTTTAATTTTTTTTCCTATTCTTATCATTTTCTTTTTAGTTCTATTTATTTTTGATCGTATACTCCTTTTATTTTGGAAGAATGTTTTTCTTGAACTGACACGTCATCTACGTGTCTGCAAAGGTCAATCACATTCGCGATCGTCATTACAAACACACACGCACACACAGATAGAGAGAAATGGTACATTTTTCTTGAATCGGTAAAACAAGCAAGATAGAGTGGGAGGGCAAAAACCGCGCTCAAACGAGAGGTAAAATACACTGCTTTGATTTGATGAAGAGAGAAACTAGGCCTAGTCCCTCAAAATAAAAAGCACAACGTGAATCTGTGGTTATTTATTGCTAAAAGAGCCGTAAGATTGTGATGAAGCAATGCCAGGTTACGGTGGCACCTCCTCCTCTTCACTTGGCGCTGGCCAACTCGGTGCGGAGCTTCTTGGCGGCTTCGACCACGTTGGTGAGGGCAGGCTTCACTTCGCCGTACTTGCGAGTCTTGAGACCGCAGTCTGGATTGACCCAGAGGATGTTGGTCTCGAGGACGGCAAGCATCTTGTTGATGCGGTCCGCAATCTCTTCTGTGGTCGGGATTCTGGGGGAGTGGATATCATACACACCTGGCCCAATTCCAGCACCGTACTTCACTCCCTCACGGAAGACTGAGAGGAGCTTCTCATCCGAACGGGAGTTCTCGATCGTGATCACGTCCGCATCCATGTCAATGATGGAGTGAATGATGTCGTTGAAGTTGGAGTAGCACATGTGGGTGTGGATCTAAACGCGAATAACAGGGAGAGAGATGGTTACGTGAGGCGTTTATGGTGTGGATAAAAAAAAGAGAAATGCTGGACGTCATAAGAACCTGTGTGGTGTCCTTCACGCCGCAGTTAGTGATACGGAAGGAGTGAACGGCCCAGTCAAGGTAGAAAGCCTCCTCGGACTTGCGGAGAGGCAAACCCTCTCTTAGGGCAGCTTCGTCAATTTGAATGACCTGCGGAAAAGGAAAAACAAATCAAAACCAAAGGGGGGAAGATAAGAACCAGAACCAAGATGTGGACGTTTCCGATAAGAATGCCACACATACATTAATTCCTGAAGCTTCGAGATCTTCGACTTCCTTCTTGATGGCAAGAGCAATCTGATAGCAAGTCTCAAACCTACAAAACACTACTACCATGTTAGCGAACATTAACAAATGCAATGCCAACAAGATCCCGCAATAAACACGATCAAACTTACCTGGGCTGGTCATTTCTGACGAATGACCAATTCAGGATTGTAACCGGACCGGTCAACATTCCCTTCATCGAACGAGCAGTCATGCTCTGTGCCATGGTGGACCAAAACACGGTCATGGCCTTGGGACGACTTACATCACCGTAGATAATCGGAGGCTTGACACAACGTGATCCATACGATTGGACCCAACCATTGGCTGAGAACGCAAATCCAGAAAGTTGTTCCCCGAAATACTCCACCATGTCATTTCTCTGCAAAACATATCATTTTGTCCGTGAATAAGCCCACGGCAGTATATAATCACGTGGACAACCAAAGCACTTCATTTCATCGTGATTATAAATGTGTTTATAAATTGAAGATCACCTCTGGCTCTCCATGCACCAGGACATCGATGTCAAGCTCTTCCTGCAATTTGACAACCTTGTTGATTTCTTCCTTTATAGCCTTGATGTATTCCTCCTCTGTGATCCTGCAGGAAAACAGATATGTAAAATGCCACCCGACAACGTCTTATAACCACCACGTATATATCTCCAATTCAGCATGGAAAAATACACACTTCTTGGCCTTGTATTCACGGCGAACTCTCCTGAGCTCCACAGTCTGAGGGAATGACCCAATGGTTGTGGTCGGCAGGATTGGAAGGTTCAGCTTCTTCTGCTGTGCATCAAGTCTAGCACTGACGTCAGTGGCACGTCGGTGATCTAAGCCTCTCAAGGCAGCAGCCTGAAAATTTAACGTTGAAAAAAATGAGCTTCCATTTTCAAGGAATGACTGATAAATGTTCGATGTTCACATGTGCATACAGCTTGTTGAACTTCAGCATTGGTCACCCTTGGAGATGTTTTTCTTGATGCCTGAGCAGAAGCATTTGCCGAGAAGAATGCCTGTAAATACAGTAGAGATGTTGGTATGCTAACAAAACGAAGCAAAACAACAACAAATATACTCTATATGTAACTAGAAAGTAGTCTGAAAGAGAAAACAACATTTCACCAAAAAACTTCTAGAAAAATGGCAAAGAAATTACCTCGTCCTTCTGACCAGCCAAAGCCTTTGCCAAAGCATTGACCTCAACAATTTTTTGAGCAGCAAATGCAAGCCAAGACTTGATTTCATTGTCAAGCTTGGTTTCATTGATCAGATCAACAGCAGTATGCAAAAGAGAGCAAGATGTAGAAACCACCAGCTTGTCTGTGTCATATAAAAAATGGCTGTGTTGGCAACACAATTTTCAGCATTTCTGGAAAACTATAAGTGTAAACATGGAATGATATGTACCTTTGCCCACAATACTTTCCAGGGAACTGAGAATGTCAACAGAGGCAGCCAACTCATTAGCCCAGATGTTCCTTCCATCGACTACTCCTGCGAAAAGATACTTTCCAGATGGGAATCCACTCTTGATCAAATCAAGTGTCTTAGCACCACGCACAAAATCAAATCCAAAGCCAGCTACTCCTTTAAGTGTGGTGAGAGTCCTACAGATAACGAGAAAATTAACTTTGTTATGTACAACACAAGATTTGGCAGGAACTTTGAGTAGGGGGTAATCTCACTTGTATGACTCAGGTGTGACATCGGCAAAGTATGTCTCAATAAGAACATTCACGCCAGAGCATGCTGATTCGAGTTCTGCATAGGCCTTTGTAAATGCCTCAAGCTGGTGAGCTTCAAGATCCTTGATGAGTGTTGGCTCATCAAACTGGATCCATGAGGCACCAGCTGCCTTCAACTCCGCAATGACTTCCCTGAAAAGTAATAAGTATCAGGAAACTGGAATACAAAGAGAAAAATGGCAGAAGCAATAAGCTGAGTATGAAATGGCCAAATGCTATGTCTAATTACTTGTAGACAGGAAGAACATGTCCCAGAAGTGAGAGTGTAGAAAAGGATTTTTCAACACCCTTGGCAGGTTTGGAGAGCAACAAGTAAGAAACAGGTCCCACAAGCACTGGAACAGTATCAACACCAATCTACATAAAGATTTGTGAAAAGTGAATAGACAAGCTTTGCCACCGGTTAGAAGATGCTGAACAATGAAAATAACGATATGCATTCAAAAAAACAATGAAATAACACTCACCGCTTTTGCCTCCTTGTACTCTGTCACTGCCTTGTGAGAAGCATAGGAGAAAACAGTGTCTGGTCCCAACTCGGGAACAATAAAGTGGCTGAATATAAACAAATTATATAAAAGAAATTTGGTGGTCAGAAAATGAGAACTAAAATTCAAATTAATACATGCACATGGACTGAGTTATCACTTACTAGTTGGTGTCGAACCACTTGGTCATTTCCATGGCAGGGAGTGTGGCATTTCCTCTAGCCATGGAAAAGTAGGTATCGAACCCAATCTCCCCTCCAGTCCATCCATACCTTTTGGGAACGGCCCCAAGCATAGCAGTAGTATCAAGCACCTGGTCATAGTAAGAAAAAGTGTTGCTAGGGATATACTTGATCCCAGCATCACTCATCTGTTTCCAGATGGATATCCTAATATCCCCAGCAACTTTAAGCAAATCTTCAGCAGTACTCTTGCCATCCCAGAAAGACTCCAAGGCAAATTTGAGCTCTCTCTTTGGACCCATTCGAGGATAGCCAACAATATGTGACGCCATCTTTCTATCAGACACAGGATCATTATGATTGTTAGTATTGTGGATCGTAAGACAACTACAACCGGTCAGAAATGAATATCTTAACTCTTTTAAAAAATGAGAGATGAGACAAAATCATTTTTGAAGTTTGTAAACCAATATAGGAGGTCCTAAAATCAAGCAAAATTTCAAAATTTCCGAGTTTCATATGAGTTAATTTCTGTCTGGAAATTAACTCATATGAAACTGTTAGACAAAACTAAGCATATGAATCACTATGCTCTTAGAGATGAATGTATTAAACCAGAGATAAAACCTGAACATACAGCCAACCAAAATCCATCAACTGATAAAAAATTTAAAAATCACACACTGTGAAGGTGTGGAGCACTAAAGACCACATAAAATCAAAATCTTATGTGCTTCTGTCACTAGACAAGTAAATCTCAATATTAAAGCAAAGGAGAGGAATATGAAAAGAAATCATGACACTCATTTCTTCATGTAAAGAATCGCATGCAAATAAAATGAATTCACGAAGTGTTGAATGGTGTGGTCATCTTGCATTTGGGGCCCATTGTACTACATTAGTACAAGTTCTTTGAGTATGAGGCAGTGAAGTGCCACTGAATTGAATATGTAAGCATGACTAACTGTGTAGATTCACCTACATGTTCCAGGGGAAATTTTTCAAAGCATCAAAAGATAGATTGATATGCTATAGTTCCTTTTAAAAAACACAATAGTTCCATGCTACGAGAAGAGAAAACATTGTATTGAACATCTAGAATAGGTTGGAACAAATGCAAACTTTTGAAGCTGCTGGCTTAAGATGCAAAAAATTGCTACAGTTGAATCAAGCTCGCTGTAGATGTGCCAGCTAAGACTGGAATCTAGAAAGGAACCCAACTCCCAAGGACTGTTCAACATGTTGAGTTGACCACAGTTATGGTAAGAAAATGATCCTTATGACTCACAAGAAAACATCATATTGAAGGCTCTTGCCTACGCGAAGACAAATCTGAATACAGGCTCTCTGCCGATACTGCTGCTGAACTTCTGTGGCTCCAGTCACTCCTTTGAGAACTCCTCCTTCCTTCCATTGCACCACCAAAACTATTCTACGATAACATTGAGGCGACCTATCACACTACCAATTTGATGTTTCATGCTTGTACAAAGCACATTGAAATTGATCTTCACTTTGTGCATGATCATGTTTGACACCACAAATTACAAGTTTCTTTCAAAGTTGCTTTGGATCAGCTCGCTGACATCCTCAACAAATTGCTTCCTGTAGGTCGCTCCACTCTTCTACGCAAGGAGATGAACCTCAATGAAGCTTCCAGTTCATCTTGAGTGGACATGTTAGGCCTGTCACTATGGTCCAAATATTGTTGTAACTAATTCTGACATCTTTATCCTTTTGTAGTGTATTCCTGTATAGATATATATAGCCTATGATAGTAAGGATAACAGGTGGGAGATTCCGTGTCATCTTTACGAGTGTCCATTTGCAATTCTCCTTCCTCCTCTTTTTCTTCTTCCTCCTTCAACTCATTTTATCCAATAGACTGGATCAGAATCTAAGCCACTAGTTTCAAAACATAAGTGTGAGCAGGTGAAGTCCTCCTAAAATCTCCAGATCTAAGTCCGATCGGTAAAATTCGAGATCCATACCACAGAGATCTTGCGGAATGAAACAATACAAGTGTTCCAACGCAACAAAGGTCAGCTCAATCCAGATCCAGATACAAAATGATGGTAAAATCTATCCATGTTACTGGAATCACGGAAGATTAGCCTAAACCAAAGATCAAGTATTCAAGCTCGAGAAAAACATTTATAGATAGTAAAGACGGAGGCGCTACGATATACATATGTTTGGAAACAGATCAGAATTAAATAAGAAAAAAAAAAACCGAAAAGAGAAACAAGATCTAAAATGCAAGTTCAACAGAGATCCACCTACAAACAAAGCAAGCACTCGACACTTGTACATGCAGAAAAGGCAACAAAACACTTAAGATGTCTCAATAAAAATCGAGATCTCCCACGTATCACATCGTAACTCCTGGAAGGAGAAGAAGAAAGCAGAGCATAGAAAAAAACACGTCGAGGAAATCAAACGGAGCTACGGCACCACGTTTGCTTCCAAAGCTCAAAAACGATTCAGGCCAGACTGCAGGTCTACCGGCACGACCTGGAGTTCAGAACTGAAGAGAAAACAGAAGACGACGGGACGGGGCGCACGTACCTTGGGGGCGGAGGAGGAGTGGCGGTGGCGAACGCAAGAGTGTGTGCGTGAGGACGAGTGGGAGGGAGAAGAGAAAGGCGCACGAGCGGGAAGCAGGAGGAAGAGCTCCTATTTATAGAGAGGGGGAAGATCATCTCCTTCACGGATCTCACCGCAGCAGGTAACAATGGTCTATTTCGCAACTGGTTTTCTTTTTTTTCTAAAATAAAAAGTCGGCCGACAAAATCATTTTTCTTAATCTTGATCAAAATGAATTGATGAATACTAATGAACCATAATTTGTATAGTTACGAAAATATTCATTTATTTAAGTTGCAGTCGTTTTTGGAAACCGGTAGGCTTTGGGTTGGTGAGATGGGTTGGTGAATGTTGCCGACGTGAAGTCTTCCTTCTACTTAATTATATCCTTCTTTAGGTTAAAATCGTATGATTAATGCTTCTTATCTCCCACGGTCCCACTTGTTGACGCTCCAACCCGGCGGGTTGGTAGGTTGACGAAAATTGAATTTCTTGTCTATTTACTTGTTTGTGTGTTCAAAACTATTTTCTGTGCTCCGTATTTCAAATTCGACAAAATATAATTTTATTTACCTAAAGAGAGAAACTCAAAGTTTGCAAGTAACTCAATTGACGAGCACTCCACATGCTCTTTTTTTTGAAATCTGTCGCGGTTGTGTTACGGACGCACACCATAATCGATCATTATAATTAAAAAAAAAAACATGAAAGTGGAGGTGTTAGGTAGTGCATTACCAATCATTCTTCAAGTAGTTTTTTCTTTAATCGCTTAGGATTAAAATACAATAGA
>JAMKPZ010004429.1:0-19012 GCA_024699675.1 Amphibolis antarctica
AAATTACAAGAAAAAATTTAAATTTTGCAGATTCAATAAATAAATACAAATATTTGAAAAAAAGAAAAATTCAAAATTGCGGTAAGATTACAGTAATTATTTGACTGGTCGCAGGCAAACGAAATATTCGGATTCGGCGGTTGATTTCTTCGATGACTCAGACAACAAGTGGAATCGGTAAAAATAACGCGGAGATTTCCGGGAATCTTCCTTCGATGACTTTGATAACGAAATTTTTTTATATTTGACTTCAATATTTTCTGCAAAGAAATTTAAATTTTTATTTTATAATTGAAATATATAAATTTAAAATTTATCAATAACATTTAAATTATTTTTAAAAAATAAAATATTTATTTATTTAAGATGCGGTAACATCAGAGTTGTTTGTTTCAATGTGAAACAAATACTCGTAACATTTCTACATTTAAGTACGTGTTGGTTTTATTCGAGAATAAAATTTGTACGACTTTTTTAACAAAAGGTGTAATCGAAGTTGAATTTTTTAAGGTAACTTTCAAAAAAAAAAAATCTCACCTTAGGAATCATATCAACTTAAAATTATATAATACGTAGGTTTTGCCAAACAAAGTTATAATTTTATTTTAACATTTATGCATATCAAATATTGAATTTAACGTATCATTAAAGTGATATATCCTAATGATTAAAAGATCTTAGGTTTTGTTTATTTATAAGTTTTTTGCTATATACGTTCTTTTACAGTAATCTACGGTAATATTTATAAAATAACTTTAATATTTTATATAAAAATACTTATATTATAAATTATATAATTTCTTTGAATCTCAGCCATACCTCAATCTACATCCTAAATTATTGATGGAGAAGTGATAGAAATTCCAACGAGATGAGTTAAAACTTATGACATCTTTTAATAAAAATTTATAAAAATATTCACTACTTTTTCTCTTCACAGATCCTCCTACGTATTTACGAAGAAGCAATAATACAACTACTCCTTCCACACTAACTACTTCCACATTCACACCCAAGTGTGAAAAGTGGTCAGGTCACTTTGTTCTACGTAAACAAACATTTATTAAACGATTAAAATTCTTAAGAATATATTAAAATTATCTTAAAATAATAAATTTTTTTAAAAAAAATACAGATAACATGGATTTCGAAGGACAGCGTTGGTCAATACAGATAACATGGATTTCGAAGGACAGCGTTGGTCAGAGGTGGTGTTCTCGGCAGCCACGGAAGCAGAACTTATGGCCCCGCCCGCGTCTTGTCGGACGTACTGGTTTCGGATCGCCTGGGTGGCGTGGAATGGTCCACGACCGGCGGGCACGTGGCTCAGAACACCACGCCTGCGACCGCCGTGGAGTGCTTGGTCGGCGACGGATGCCCCCACGTTAGGCACCGTACTTCCGCCTGATAAAAAAAATCTGCGATGGACGACTCATCATGGATCACATGCATGGTTTGGTAACGACTCCATCACCGTTTAGTCGATTTCACATAAATAATTGTGCACATCGTATAAATTTTTATATATAAATTTTTATTATATAATTTATTATAAAATTTAATTTTATTTAACAAACTTCTTTTAACTTTGATTTTTATCAAACTATTTTCATCATACTTTGGTTCGTGGTTCTAAGCATTTTCTTATTTTTAATATATAAAATATATATTTTAACAAATGATATAATAAAAATAAAGATTTTCGTGGTAATTGTTAGATGAAGAAATAGAAAAAAAATTTCTCAGAATCATAACAACTTATAAAATGATAAAACGTGAATTCCTAACTCAAGTAACATATAAATCATGTTATTACATTGTGAACATTTGTTTTTAATTTCTTTCGATTTTTAAAATCACTTTCAACATTATTATTATATAAATTTTAACATATAAACTTTTATGATCTAAATTACTATATAATTTTAATTTTATTTACAAAACTAACTCTTAACTTTAACTCTTACAAAAAAATTATTCCTTAACACACCCACCGACGATAGCACACCCACCCATGCAACCGAAGCCTTTTGGATTCTCACGACCACGCCTTTCGTTTCGTACCGATGCGGCAAGGCTGTCGACGAAAGTTGTGCATGAGAATCGTGAGATTATGTGCGGTGTGTCGGCACAAGGCACGCGGATCTCCTGCGACCATCGTCTCAATGAACGACGCACCCGTACGTCCGGCAACAACCACGCCCAGAACTTCGATGTTTTTCCGTGGAAATGGCGGAGGATGAGTGCATGCGAATACAGATGGAGTAGCTAAAAGCTTGATAGATAAATAATAAGTGGTCAGCCACCGCAACGTTTGAGATGGCTACGGAAGCAGGAGACGAAGGGGTAGGTATGATTTTGATGTGCCGCAAAGTCCAAATGATGAGATTGTTGTATTTGTATTGGAGGTCGAGTAATGAGGAACAGGCAAGTATTGGTATCCGTCTACTTCCACAATTTCCTCAGGGACATGTTCTTCTCCGTCTCCTTCTTCATGACCTTGGCAACGGCCATCTCGAAATCCTCTTGGGTCACGTGGACTCTTCTTTCCCTTAGGGCAAACATCCCTGCTTCCGTGCACACCGCCTGCAAGAACGGCAAAATTTGTCATGCTCACGCCTGCGGGTGACTAATTTAAAATATGTTCACCTACCTTCTTCTACCACTTTCGGAATGAGTACAAACACTTCTAAAAGTGATTCTAGGTAAACAATTCTTTTGATTGAAATAATAAAAGAAGAGTATTAGACAATAAGAATGTCGTTATAAAAATAAAAATAATTTTAAAAATTAGAATGAGTGATAAATGAACGAAGTCTTAATCTGATCCCAGTAAGACCTTGACATCTTATTGGGTGGCAAACACCGATGATGAGTGTGCATCGTCCGTGCACGTTGACGACTGACAACGAACGGAAAGGGCCGGGTAACAAGTAAAATGGCATCGTACCTTAAGTTCTGCGCCGGAAGCACCATTCATCTTTTCAGCAATCTTCTTGAGATCTATCTCTCGCATCAAGTTCATTTTTCTTGAATGAATTTTTAATATATCCCAACGGGACTGACAATCGACGGTGAGGGTGACATCAGAATATTTACAAGAAACGTGGAAAGCAAAACTGCAAATTGCATGAGTTGAGACCACAAATGGATAGGGTACCTCCTCATTGGGATTGGGGAATTCGATTTTCCTGTCTATTCGACCAGGCCTGAGAAGAGCTTGATCAAGAATGTCAATCCTATTTGTAGCCATCAAAACCTGTAAAACACCCAAGATCAATCAATAAAACAGCACACACAACATATGCTATACTTTTTTTTGTTGTACAAGTCATCAAAAATTTCCATCCATATCTTCAATTGATAAGAATAGACCATTTATTATATTTTTACATGCTTAGTGGTCTTCTTAAATGATATGATTGCATAATATTTGTAAATATGATATGATTAAAGTCCACTCCCGTAAAAAATAAGTGATTCAGTTTTGTCAATTCAAATTATAAATGAGGGCAAACCACCTAAGCAGTATTTTTAGAAAGTCAAAAGATGCACTAGTTAGTAGAAAAGAATTAATTGGTACAACGAAACTAAAAATAGTAGCAGAAAACCTAAAACTACTTCATTAGGAATTGTGAGAAGAAATTATATTTATATAATTTAACCAAAGATTTGATCATACGTAAAAATATATGGAAAGAAAGGATTGATATAGTAGATCCCAGATAGTGACATTATGACAAACATTGTTCTTGTTATTGCTGTAAATCATAAATAAATTTTTTTGATAAATTAGATTAATTTTTTAAATCTCAAAAAGATCCACTGGAGACTACCTTGATCTTGTTTGAAGCCTCAAATCCATCAAGTTGGTTGAGGAGCTCAAGCATAGTACGCTGTACTTCACTATCCCCATTGCCAGATCCAGATTCCATCCGAGTAGATCCAATACTGTCAATCTCATCCATGAATATTATTGATGGAGCATGTTCCCTACCAAAGGGAAAGCGGAGAGTCACTAATTGGATGAGCTATCAAATTATTAATTAAAGCTACCTACCAGCATCCACAATTCCTGTCCTCACTATGATTCAATGCACAAAAGGGGGGAATCAAGATAAATGTATTAGAGCCCCCTTTCCATCTACAAGGTATCTCTTTTTTGCTCACAAACAGTGCTAAACGCCGACCATAATGTAAATAAACTGGGCACAGAAAAGGTATTCCATAATGACATTAAATATTAAAATCCACTGCATATTGCTCAACTCAAGCAATTCTGATAAAAAGAAAGCTTAATATGCTTCCCATTGGGAATAGAACTTCATATATATATATCCTAAGAATACCTTGCCATAACAAAAAGTTCTCGAACCATTCTGGACCCCTCTCCAATGTATTTCTGAACCAGTTCAGAACCAGAAACTCTGATGAATGTGCAGTCGGTGTGATGAGCCACAGCTCTAGCAAGCAAAGTTTTCCCTGTGCCAGGTGGACCATAAAGCAAGACACCCTGTAGAAAGAATGTAAAATTCATTTTCTTTGCAAAATTAATTTTGAGGATAGATGAAAATGACAAATGCAAACAACTCAAACCTTTGGCTGAGCAATCCCCAGACTCTCAAATAGTTCAGGATGCTTGATTGGAAGCTCGATAACCTAACATTTAATGAACCATTTCAGAATGTCACATAAAAAGCATAAACTTAACAATAAATAATACAAAATATAAGGCATATAGAAAGTAGAAACTTCAAATTTGTCAATTAAAAAGTGGGATGAGAGCTGGGACGTGACACCACCTCTTTGATCTCTTTGATTTGCTGATCAAGACCACCAATCATGTCATATGTAGAATCTGGAACCTTTTCTACTTTCATAAGATTAACCAAGGGGTCTACCTTGCTGGGTAAAATCAAGTGAAGAACATAACTATCATTGCGTAGGGCTACTCTAGTTGATGGAGTAATCTTGGTTATATCAATGCTCTTATCAATATCAACAACATATTTTCCTTCGGGGTGTACCTGAAAAGAATAAAACATGGGATTTTATATAAAATAATTGATGTAATGATCAATGGGTTATACTTGAATGAAAATCTCTAAGGAAAAATAAAAAAACACAACCATGCCTAGACATTGGTTAAGGTGAAAAAACACATAGAGTCACAAGTAATTGACATGTAATGTAAGTTATATGTTCACTATTGCCCCTCTTTAGGGCTGGCAACCGTATCCTAAGAGGACTTTATGGCAACTTTTAGGATTAAAAATCCTAAAAGTACTTTAAAAAAGTAGGATTAAAAAAAATCATAGAAATTCTAGAAGGATTAAGTTATTTTGCAATATATAAATATCTTGGAACCCAATAACTAAGCACCTATTTGGCCTCCTCAAAGTGAGATAATTTGCGATAGAATGGATGCACTTACAAAAACACTAAATCAAATTTGAATATGAAAGGGCACAAACATTTCAAATTAAATCGGTCGAAAAATGATTGGCAAAATTATGCAAACTTTTAGATTGAGTAGGTATCGGCTGTAATGTGAGCGTAGAAAAAAGACATTATTCTATTTCAAAGTATAAATGGTGGCCTATATACAAACATTGATTGGATAATCATTTTTTGGTAAAAATCAAGAAATGAGTGAATGGTGTAAAAATAATGGAAAGTGACAAGGATGGATACAGGTGGGCAGGGGGTTTTACTAGTATAACATTATTTCCATTATTTGTTCATAATGCAAATTTATTCCAATAAGATGAATAAATTAGAACATCAACTTAATGATTTTGGATACATAAAGTGCAGCTCACGCTCATGAACCAACAGTACCATAAAGAAACTATTCATCCCACCTGTTTGAAGGATATTAATGTGAGCAATGAATGGTTGATAGGGACAATGCAGGGCAAGAAAGACGTTGATGGTGATTGATTTTTGAGGACGATTTCATGAAAAGGGGTGTAGTTGCAACAACCATTGGTATTGGTCAATCAAGTAGATCTCATCCCATTATTGGAGTATAGGCATCAACTTTACATTCAAAAGGAAAACAATTGTTTGATGCAGATGAAAAGAAAGCAGATTTCAAGAAGACTGAAAAAGAAGCACATGATGACTACAATTCCAATGAAGTGTGAAGATGCAATGATTCCTGGTGATGAAGTGAGTGAGGATTAGAGGTGCAAATGAATAAAATGTATTATTTATCATACTTGTGCTTGTTTTTATCATTTGAATGCAAAAAAATATATATGTATATTGAATATAAAAACAAAAAACATATTCGGAAAGATTTGGATATTGATATTTTTGGATATTTGTAGAATATCAAATATACAAATATCAAATACGAATGCAAACAAATACAAATAACCTGAATAAATTATAAAAAATATCATTATTGATCAAATAAATTATAAACCAAGAATGTTTTAAAATGAACTAATATCAAGGGTTATACTATTTTGCATTTTTTCGATTATTAAATATTTATATGATAAATACATGTTAGCATGTAACCATTTTATTTTTGTTTGACTAAAAATAATGTATGGACCAGATTTAATTAGGTGTTTGATGATATAAAAACTATCTAGTAATTATTTTTATATTATTTAAATAATTATTAACTTTAATTAAATATATTTATCTGACGTGATTACAATATTTGTAAGTGTAACAATATCAATATATATTTTCTATGTTTCCTTTTGACTTAAAAAAATGTGTTGTTGGTATAGTGATTAAAGTCTTCCTAAGATTAAAAGAGGTCAAGAGTTCAAATCCCCTATAAAGCATACACTTTTGCAATTTATATAGAATAAAAAATCCGAATTTCAATATTTGGATTTGAAACTATTTAATATTTGTATTCATATTTGAATCCAGAAAATTCGAGAAAACAAGACCTGCACCAGGATTTGCATTTGCTTGAATATAAATACCAAAAATCCGGATTTGAAAAATCCGGATTTGATGTCAAATTTGGTCAGAATATGCAATCCTCATTGCATCCCTAGTGATGAACTGATGATCATGATTGATGATGCTTCCTCATGGATATCCCATATATTTCATGGACTTATGCTTGAGCTTTGATATTGTTATGTCAGTGTTGGCCAATTAGTTTTTATCATTAAAACACCTACGTATCCCTTCATTTGATACATATTTTATTTAATTGTCATTTACATGGATGATTGGATGCTTGATTTTATTATATGCATAGTTACTTATTCAAATTTGATAAATTGTCACTTTGCTTTGATCAGGTTGTCACTTTGCCTCTTGCCTCGAAAGGGGTTTTCATAGTTCTTTAATTAGACTCAAAGATACAAGACTTCCAAACCCTTCCGTTCATTTTCTTCCATGTAAGGGAATATACACACCAGATGCACTTTAAAAATGCCAATGCCAATGATTTGAAATCACGTCAACCGAAATAATAACATTTCTAAACTTAAAAATAAAATCAGACATTAAGCTTTCAACTCATTTACTTAAAATTCCAACTATAGGAATTCCAACTACGGTTGAATGTGCAATTTGATTTAATGAAATAAATCCTTCAAGAGGAATAGTATACTTTCCAGCCTCTATCAATACAAAGTCATTTGACACATAGCCAAAAAACAACTATCCCTTATTTGAATTTTCTAACGATACATTTTATATTAGATTCTGCAGTGGAATTTTTGATCCCATGAGAATACATATTTGTTCTATATAAGAGCAAGTGACGATTCTAACAGATGTTCACAACCTTTGGGTTCTCAAGGATGCACTTGGTTGATGCAGTACTTGGTTCTCAAAGAAGAATGGATTCATGAAATTTTACTTCCTCTTTGACACCAACTAGCTGTTTGAGCATGTACATGTGAATAATTTTCTATCAAATATGTCTATCTATTGCCAAATCTTTAATTAAATTACATGAATTTAAATATTTTCTTATCAAGTAATTTTAATCCTACCTTTACTTCTTTTTGTTTCTCCTGCACTAATTAAATCCCATCTCCTACTTGGTGCATTTATCGATCTTCTAAAGATATGGCCAAACCACTTAAGTTAGTTTTCTCTTATCTTTTCTTCAATTGATGCAACACCTACTCTATTCCTAATAAAATTGTTTTTCAGCTTATCTCTTATAATATTAACACTCATCCCTATCAGCATCGTATCTTAACAACATTAATTTTTTGAATATAATCATATTTTGCAATCTAAAAGTCTTGGTCATAATGTATAGTTGAGCAGATAATAATTTTAAAGGTATCCTCTTATCAAATAATACTCTAAAAGAATTTCTCCACTTCATCCATCCTACTTTAATCATGGGAATAACATCCTATATAATCTTACCATTACCACTTATTATAGATCCTAAGCATTTAGAAATCTTACTTTTATGAATCTTACAACCATCTAAGTATGCTTCATCATTATTCTTATTTTCATTGTACCTACATTCCATAATTTAGTCTTTGACCAACTCAATTTAAATATTTTGGACTCTAATGTGTCTCTCTAGATTTTTAATTTAGAATTAATTTTTGCCTTACTTTTTTCAACTAAAGCAATATCATCAACAAATAACATGCACCGAGAAATTTGTCCTTCGATTTCATAAGCTATTTAATCCATAATCAAGACAAAAAATATAAACCTAGGAAGAACCCTTGGTGTAAACCTATATGTATAGGAAATTCCCTAGTTTCTTCTCTTATAATTTTAACATTAGCAATTTCTCTTTCATACATGTCCTGTATAATATCAATACATCCTATTGGTACTCATTTTCTTTCTAAAATTCACTACAATAGGTTTATAGGTACTCTATCATAAATTTTTTCCATATCGATGAAAATCATGTGGAGGTTAACTGTAAAATTTCTATTAATTGTCTATGAATGGAAAAAGAAAGCAAGAAGCATAAGCTTGCGGTGAAAACCAAAAGGATTTAGTTTTTGGTCGAAAATAGACACAAACATCACGATTTTGGATCTATTTGTTGATCAGAAGGATGATATTTTCGAGAGCGCGAACAGCTGCGCAGATTTCCAGAAGATCGAAGAAAAAGAAAACTTCCTTCACAAAACATAATGAGAATTTCACCGTTACCTTGACCAGGACTTTAGATTTCCCCATTACTTTTACCACTTCACCGACATAAGACCCAGGCTCCTGCAGAAGCTGCAATTCCTCCCTCAGCATCCTCACTACACAAAAGCAGAAAGAAAATAATAAAAGAAGACGAGAAGTTTGCATCCCCCGCGACAGGCCAGGTTCTCCTCTCAGGTTGGATTTAAGCGGAAGGAAATTTCGTCCAGACTCGGATTTTCTTACCAACCTTTGGAGTTGAGATCGTTCCTCTGCGCTTCGAGGCGGTTGAGGTTGTGAGTCTTCTGGCGGACTTGGAGCTGGAGATCGTGGATGTGCAGGAGGTAGTACTGCCTCAGACCTTCTCCTTCTCCTCCCCGCGCCTTCGCCGTCGGCGAGCATACCTCCGCTTTCGAACCTTCGGAAACCAGGATCTGTGGCGCCGTCCGTGTCGTCTCCACTTCCATCGCTGCCATCTCGCGCTTTCCCCCCAAAATTGCAATGCTGCCTTTTGCTTGTCCTGATCGTGGATCCGAACCAGCACGGAATGGTCCTTGACTCCTTGTAAGCTTTCCTTTTAAAGCCTGTTGATATATTAATTATTATATTTTTTATTATTATATATTACAATACATTATCGTAATATTTATCAAATAATTTTAATATTTTATATAAAATTATTTTAAAATAATTAGATCGTAAATTCTGTGTTACAAGATCCTTGCATTTTTCATCATCTCTAAATTTATAAAAATATTATTATTTACAACAACGATCTTATGAATTTAGACCTATTTATTTTCAAGACTTTTAACATCGCTGCTACTTGTTGATTAAATTGCTTATTAACAAAACTCCTATTGTCTAAATTATCTTAGTTTTATTCATTACCCAAGACTATATTACTTTCAATTATTTCATTGAGTAAAAGAACTCTATTGTCAACAATTGGGCAAATAATATGGAACGTGTTAACAAATTTTGAAATATTAAAGGATTCTGATAAAGTATTTTTTGAGACTCAGTTTCTTTCGATAAATATTTGTAAAAAAAATTTCAAAAATAAGGTGATTTTTGTAACCACTCTATACTGCATATTTCATTCCTCATTTTTGTTAGACATTACTCAAATCTTTGTGTCTTTTTATCTTAACTAATTTGTGCCTAGTCTTGTTATCAATGAATTTCTAAAAAAAAAGAATATTTGCAAAATATTAAAAAGAGTGAGAAAAATATTACATAAATATAATTTGGAATTTAATTTAATATACGATAAATTTCTTTACTTATTATCAAGTAATTTTTTTTAAAAAATATTTTACTTTTTTTAACATTTCTAGTATTTATTGCAAGTATTATGTCAACCTGTGTACTCTTATTAAATTGTGTTGTCGATTTTACTTGATAGTAATCTAACTCTAAAAGTCATGTTAAGCGTAAATAACACAATTTGATCATAGCAGATTAATATAATTAAGTTTAACTTATTTTACATCGATGTTTATAATCAAATGATAAAATGTCAGCTAAACTCTTGTATTATTTTATATGTAATAATAAGTCAAATTCGAACTTAAAATTGGAGGTCGTTGAGATTGTTTGAGTTGTTATAATTGTTTCTTATGAATTTACAGGTGAGTTTACGTTAAAGATAAAATTTACATATTAAAAAATAAAAAATCTTTACAGGTGCATTGTACTATTTTAACTTTATTTTTCTGATTTTTATTAATAATTAATATTTAAAAGCTTTGATATATATAAAGCATTTAATATTTAATAATTAACTTTATTATTAATTTTTTTCCTAACGAGTAAATAGATAATTAGATTAAAAAGAGATACAATTATAAAACCACAAATCGTCAAAAGTACAACAGTTGCAAATTTAAGGAAAGTTTGTGTTCCACTAAAAATTGTAGAAACTAAAAATCTAAAAAATTTCTTACATTTTCAAGTATTTGTTAGCTACATCTACAACGTTACCTTAACGATTTGTTAGAGTAACAAGAAAATTAAGAGCACAGTTCATAATTAAAAAGATTAATTATCGCTTAGAACGAGTGATTCCAGCTATAAAAAAATAATCAAAAAATACGAGAAGATACTGAATTAATGTCTCAAGTAGAATTATAAAAACCTATTTTTAAAATTCAAAATTTTATGTAATTATCTCAAAATAATAAATAACTTTAACATCTTATTTGTTTACTCTTTTATTTTTCACTATATACATATTTTGGATATCATTTGTCTAGGCATTTTAGTGAAATTAATTGAATTTTACGATTTTTTTAAAATACAGGATTTACAATAAATAATAATAATTTATTATTATTATAAAATTTAATAAATAATAAATAAAATAAGTAAAAAAAAAAAATTTATTATAATAATACGATGATAATATTTTTTAACGATAGTAATTTTTTTAAAATTATTATATTTAATATATAATAAAAAATATAAAAATTATCTGATAAATTGATATCGTAAAATACTTAAAAAAAATTACAAACCAGACAGACAATGTCTCGGCCTCATTTTACTGTGCAGACCTGCAAATTTTCTCGCAATTTTCGCTTCGGGTTCCCTAGCTCGATCTATAACTCTGGAGCCGGAACTGGCATCTCTTCTCCTCCTCCCGAAGGGGACGCAATGGCTAGATCCCGATCTTCACTTCCCAGCTCCAGACCTCGAATCTGGTCCAAATCCTCATCCTCCTGCTCGACCTGGACCTGGACCTGCTACGTCTTGCTCCTCGTCGCCTTCCCTTCGTTGGTTTTCCTCTTCTTCTCCCCCTCCCATATGCAGACCGATACAGCCGATCGCAGGAATTCGCCTTTTCTTGAAGTAACGAAGATCCTTGGTGTTTGTGGTTATGCGCAATGCTTGTTCCTTATTGTAAATTTTCGCAGGTGACCGACGAGAAGTTGTGGGAGTCGTTTGGTTTCGGTTACCATCCGTGCACCATGCCTAGCAGTAAATACCAAGGTTCAATAATTTTTTTCTTTTTTCCACTATCTTATTTTCTTCATTTCTGGGTTTTCTCTTGGTTAATTTCAAGTGACTATTACCCTTGTCGTGATATGAATTAATTAGCCTCCATTCATAAGAATAGCCTAAGATTATAGTAATAACGCTTATTAACCTAAGATTATAGTATGTCAGTATGTGCTGGATCATGCCCGAGCTATCCCAGGTCACAATGCATAAACTAGTGGTGGGATTCATCTTGGAAGTTGGATTCTTTAAAGGGAATGTTCTAAGGGCTTATGATGTATGAGTGGCCAAAAAACCTCTAATACTTTAGTAATGATCTAGAGAAGATTAGTTTTTGAGAGTAGGAGGGCGTCTAATGCATGTGTACCTAGGTGTCACCCCTATTTATAGCATTGAGGTTTCTGTGTTGGCCCTTGCGATGTCTAAGGCTATTACCCTGACATTACTTTCCATATATTTGAGTAAGTGTGCTTGTATGATAACACGTATAGGAGGGTACAAACTCTACACACGAGGCTTGTTGTGGGTGTCCACCATGGATTGGAAGTTCCATAGGAGATTTTAATGTCTTCTTTTTTCTTCACATAGGTGTTTTAATCAAAGAATTTTCATGGTAGAGAAGAGGAACCAAGCACTCCTATTGAGTGCAGTACAATGAAGAGTTGTATGTTGCATTCAAGAAGGATGATTCATTTCTAAAAAAGAATCAATTGATTCTCTCCTACTTGTTGTATCTTTGGTGCGATGATTTACTTCACTAGTGAGGTATCTAAATCTAAAAAGCATCTAACTCTTTCATGCATGTTCCACTTGGCTTGATGGGATATATCTTAGTGCATAGACCTCTGCTCTTGCAACTGGGTCATTGCAATTGTAGGTTGGATGTACAATTGTCAGTACTGATAGTATTTTGTACATAAATCAGTGGCTCACTTTTTTTAAGTAATGGGGCAGGGAACGAAAATTTGCCACTCAAAGGCTCTGTTGAGACAAATATAGGCTATCAAGTATGTAGAGGAGGTAGGACGTAGAGGAGTTAGGATGGGCACCTGAAATTGATATGAACTATAATATTGTTATGCACTGTTGGTGGTTTGTTTAATCACTTGTATGAACGTCCAAGTTGGTTGATTGACTGATAAGTGGTGTTGGTAGTTCACTTGGATGCCCATTTTAGTAAACTTGGAGGTGGGTGTTGGCTTGGTTGTATTCTATACCATCATTGAGCCTCAAGAACTCCACTTGTGCTTGTTGTCAGGCCTTGGCAGTGCTCAACATGGGCTGCTCCTTGGTCAGAATGTAAGGTGCGCCACTGCTATTGTGTGGTGGTCTGGAAGCTGTTGATGGCATGTGTTGTTGGGTGATGTTTTGACAAAGTGTGTGAAGGATTGGCCAATATTCTACTTGACTTGGTCTATTTGGTTGGTGTTCCATCTAATCAAACATGGTTCCTTGGTGTCTGATTGGTGATCCACTTGGTGCTACATAGTGATCCCTTGTGTTGCATGATGATTGGTGAACTGTTTAGTGTTGCACGGTGAGCTGCATAGTGATCCCTTTGACAGCTTCGTTTGGGAATTGTCACTTTAGGTGGAACAACTGATCTTTGATTGTCGCTTGTTTGATTGTGTCATGGGTGATTGGTTGTGTGCAAAATCTGAGTACCTATATTAATGTAATATACCCATAACTGCTTGTTATTATATATATTTGATCCAACAATTAGATGAAAAATTACAATGAAATTTACTATTTTGCTCAGTCTTTTCTTCACTGTAATAATCAATAAAAATATTTTTATATTTTAACAAAAAATCACAAACTAAGTATCAACAAAAGAAAAAATATTGCAGTTTCTCTGGGGAAAGTTTTACATTTTCATGAGATGTATGGTATTTCTATATGAGATGAAGGTGATACAACAATAGTATTTATGGTTTTCTGATGAATTAGAATATAGATTATAAGATTTATTTAAAAAAGTGCTTTGCATAAAAGTCAATTATCTATTTTACTTTTACACACAACCAGGTATATGTGAGAATTACAAAAATTCTCTTTTGATTTTACTTTCTTTTTATTTGTTTCTTTTTGCGACATAGTGAGTTTAAAAAATTCAACAAGTTAAACAAAACGAATTATGATAAAATTAATGTAAGTAAATTAGAATGGGAAGATAAATAATTAGTAGCAGAAAAGTGGTCGTTGTAAGTGGAGTAGAAGGATGAAAAGAAAATTACAATTCCATGAAAGTTTATAAAAATACACAATGATTATGTCAATAAAGCCTCCTTTATATTATAGTAAATGGCTGAATGGCAATGCCAGATCTATATTGCTCATATATATTTAGTATTATTTGAAATACTAGGAATAGCTCAAAATTTGCATTATCTCTAATATTTGTAGTTATTTGCTTATTTTGTTGCATTACCAGCTCCTCATGTTTCGGATCAATATATGACCGTGAGAAGCAATGGAGGCTTAAACCAGATGCGCACTGGAGTAGGTTCCTCCTTCCATAAGCTCTCCAATTTGCAAGTTGTATGTCAATCTATGTTGCTATTTTTCCATCATAATTCTCTCACCAACTCATTCAAAATTTCCCATCTTCTCAGATATCTGATATGGTTGCAATAGCACGGATCATGAATGCAACTTTAGTAATTCCACAGTTAGATAAGAAATCATTTTGGCAGGATTCAAGGTATCTTCTCATGATAGACTTGGCACACTGAACTTATTGATATACTCTTTTTTTCAAGACTAATATTGCCTTCTATGTTTTTCTATTTTTGATAGTATATTCTCAGATGTATTTGATGAACCTTATTTTATCAAAGCTTTAGAAGGAGATGTAAGGATAGTAAAAGAGCTACCAAAAGAGGTAGAAGTTCTTCCAAGAACTCGCAAGCACTTATCTTCCTGGGCTAGCTTTGGTTATTACCAGGAAATGACCAGGCTTTATGAAACTTTTAAGGTATTATATATCAAAATTGTATTACAAGCCGCTCAATTATATAATATAGTTATATGTTATGTGTTTTCTTCTCTTTTCACCAGTACATTTGTCATCATTTTGCCAAAAGGTTGAACATGCTTACCACCTAGAGTTTATATGATCATTTGAGATGTCTTCTGAGTTCTGTCACAGGTGGTTCACGTACCCAAGTCTGACTCAAGGCTAGCTAATAATGATCTTCCAGTAGACATTCAGAGGCTTCGGTGTCATGCTTTATATCATGCACTTCGTTTTTCTGCTCCTATTGAGGGATTGGGAAAGGTAGAACCTTCTAGCTTGCTGAATTGCATTGTTTATGAGCTTATAGAGTGCAATCTAGTGAAGTGCATTCTCTACTGTTATGCTTTTAAGGGATCTTCTCTGAGTTATCATGCAAATTAGGTTCTGAGTCTACATGACGATGACACTGCAGAAGCTAGTGGAACGGCTGAAGTCACATGGGCAATACATTGCTCTTCATTTGCGATATGAAAAAGATATGCTTTCTTTTACTGGTTGCACTTATGGCTTGACTGATGTGGAAGCTGAAGAGCTTCGAATTATGAGGTTGTAATATTCCACTAGGTACTTTTCAACATTCATATATTATTTTTTGCCAAAGAATTCATATATTATTAACATCAATAGTGACTATTATTTATAGGGAGAACACAAACCATTGGAAAATGAAGAAGATAAACTCAACGGATCAAAGAATTGGAGGTTATTGCCCTCTAACACCAAAGGAAGTTGGTGTTTTTCTTCAAGCCTTGGGTTTTGATCCCAACACATGGATCTATGTGGCAGCTGGTGCTATATTTGGTGGTGAGACTCATCTTACAGATCTGAAGGTTCACTTTCCAAATCTATTCTTTAAGGTATGTTAATGCCAGCCTATTTGTACACAAATGACAACCATGTCACAGTAAAGTTGTAATGAATATTTTTCCCTTTAGGAAACTTTGGCAACTCCACAAGAATTGAAGGTGTTTTCAAATCATGCATCTCAGAGTGCTGCTCTGGATTACATCATATCTGTGGAAAGTAATGTGTTTATTCCTTCCTACACGGGTAACATGGCTAGAGCTGTCGAAGGACACCGCAGATATCTTGGTCATCGAAGGACAATCAATCCAGATAGGTAATAATAATTTCAACTTTCAACATTCATATTCATAGTTTACCTTAGATCCCGCTGTGGGAAAATCACGGTTCATGCTTGATGTCAGTAGTCAAATACTTTTGTAATTAGGAGATACTGCAGGTTGCACAGAGAAAAAAGAAAGTTGGAGTAAGAACAAAATTGTGAATCCTGAAAAACTTAATCCTGCTGCGTTTCCATGTGCTGTACAAGTTGGTTTTGGATTTGAATATGGTAATGATGGATTCTTACCTTGTTGGTACAAAAAAAAGTTGGTTTTGGATTTTGATATGCCAATTATCATGGCAGTAGTTTAACTTGTCTGATGAAAGAGATGGTTTAGCATTCATTTTCTTTGTTATAACTGCGTAGTGATAAAAGCTATGTAAACATTTCTGTTGCCATGTTATTTCTCAGTAGTTTTCGTTTTCAATTCTGTAACTGCAGTTTTTTGGTGTCTTGTAAATTTTGCTGATATCTAGCCTGCACCTCAACGCCATTCCAACTGAATTTCATCTTCACCTCTATTAGGAAACCCACATGAGCAACTCCTAGTATCCCATTTCATAGAATTCAAATCTTCTATTAGCAATTTATATGTTTATTTTGCATTCTGAAGTCCTCCACAAATTTGATTTTAGCTGCACATTATAAGAATTTGGAAGCTTAAAAGTCCTTTGTTGTTTGTTTGTTTGTTTGTTCGTGTTGCATCATAAAAATTTAGCATTTGATGAAGGCCAAATATCAATTCACAGACTCGGTTGCTTCCGATTATCAAACATTACTGCAAGTTTTAACAGAGTGGGGTTTGGGGTGCTTGGATTTTATCTCTTGTTTTACCATTCGTTGTAACATAACAGATGGGCTGAAATTGAAAGGAAAATTCCCTCCGCCCATGTTTTTTTACTTTAGTTATCATTTTCTTATTCCTTGCATGAATAAGAATGGCCGTTGCTTCGATTTTTGTAGAACTATTTCGTAGTTCTGTTAACCTAGCCAATGCTGTAATTGCTCAGAATGTAGCCAATTAAAATATGTTATTTACATACTTTTCTGACTTTCACAAGCTTTTCTTATTGGTTTTGTACTAACGACAGGAAGGGCTTAGTGGAAGTCTTTGAGAGGATAGATAAAGGAGAGCTGAAAGAAGGCGACCCTTTGCTGTCATCCATTGTAACTCAGATGCATAAATCCAGGCATGTACATTGTTAGGGAGATTTGCATCTAACACCACAACATTATCTGCCTTTGGAAAGTTTTTTCAACAGTGTTTCTTTCTATTCTCATATATTTCAAGTTTATATACCTAAAGCGGCCGTTCGATTATTGATGTAAACAGGCAAGGAGCACCAAGGAAAAGGTACGGATCCCTTCCGGGAATGAAAGGCAAGGGGCGATTCAGAACTGAAGAGTCTTTCTACGAAAATCCTTTCCCCGAGTGCATCTGCAGAACTGAAAAGCACATTGGATGACAGGGAAAAAGCATCCATCAGAAGTTGTCAATTACGCAAATGATTAAAAGAAGTTTGTGTAGTACGATAAATGATGAAAAATAATAAGTTTAAATTTTTACTATTTTTATTATTTTTCATCATCTCTAAAAATACAAATTTCTCGACAAAGTCATTAGTTTCTCATTTCAATTCAAATTTTAGTTATTGGTACCATTTTAGCACCACTATTTAATTTTGACCTTCTTGTAGTCTAAATAAATGACTATTTATATGAATTCAAATTGTGTTGTATTGGACGTGGGTCGGTTTTATATTGTCTGGATTGTGTTTGTTCTCTTGATGTAATCTCTGTAAATATTGGTCATTGGTGAGAACTTTTACCTATTTCTAGTTGATCTCACGATATAATATGAGAGCTTAGGTTTTAAAAGTTTAAAAGAGAAAAAAAACTTTGTTTGTCACTTTCTTCTCGATTACCACCTTCGTCAATCCCTCTTATCTTTACTGGCTCTTGTGTTCGTGTAAACTTTTTCTACCTTCATTATTGTCGTCAGGTTGCGTTTTTGAAAATGTTTATAATAAAAAAATATATTTATTTATGATCAAAATGTGTACCTTAAAAATCAATGAAAATGAAAATTTAGAAGTTTTTTATTATTAAAATATTAAAAAAATATAAAATATTTTTAATTTTTTAAAATTAAATATAAATTTTTCTAATTTTTCATAAGGTACACAAATAGTTCTATAAAATTTTTTATTTCTAAATTTTTAATATTTCAACAATAATTTTTTTTAAAAAAAATATTATTTTCTTTAATTTTGCGGTAAACACAAATCGTCTCTAAATAAACGTCATTCTTCCGTAGGCGATAATCAAAACTCGAATTGACAAAGTCGTGAACGACAAATTGACTTACTTGAATATTCATTTCATTCCTTCGCAGACGAGAACTCATCCGTCGTCGCTTCGAAGTAGTCGCATCCACAGCCGTGGATTTTGAAACATTTTCCACAACGTCGACCATCGCTTTCAAATTTGAGGTGTAAAAGTATGTAGACGCTTACAATGGCAAAATTACGAGTACGTACGTGTCCTGAATTCATGAAATGTACATTAAAATATAATATAATATCATTCCATAAATTAGAAGATTTAGTCTAAAAACAAACTTACGTGAGACCTGGTCATTCTTTGTTTAAGCATTTATCATTAGATACCTTCGTTTTTTTTTATTTTGTATTACAACGATTTAAAATAACATTTATCAAATAATTTTAATATTTTATATTTAAAATTTT
>JAMKPZ010004432.1:0-10457 GCA_024699675.1 Amphibolis antarctica
AGACATCTATGTGTGGTAGTGGGAAGTCGTCCTTGGGGCTGGCTTTGTTGAGGTCCCGGTAGTCGACGCACATGCGTACCCACCCATCTTTCTTTGGGACGGGTACCATGTTTGCCACCCATTCTGGGTAGAAGACAGGCTGGAGGAACAGGACATTCAACTGTTTGTGGACTTCTTCCTTCAGCTTCTGGGCCCATTCCTGTCTCATCCGTCGGGCTTTTTGTTTCATAGGTCGGGCCTCCGGTTTAAGGGGTAGTCGATGGACTACTACCCATTCATCCAAACCGGGCATGTCTTCATAATCCCATGCAAACACCTCCACAAATTCACATAGGAGTGTGAGGAGTTGTTGCCGGTAGGGCTCGGGAACCTCTTTGCTAATTTTCATTTCTTTTCTGCGTTGTTCATCCCCAAGGTTTACAAGTTCAATTTCATCCGTGGATGCTATGCCCGTAGACTCGGGGGTTTGAACCCACGGGTCTTCTTCTTCGGGTTCTCGGCTTTGCAAGTAGGGGCCGTCAGCGTCTCCAGTGGCTTGTAGACCTTCAAGCTGGAAGGGTGCTGGATGATGGGTTTGGCAGGAGCGGTGCCCGTGGTTTTCTGGCTGGGTGCCAGGTAGGTGAACTAGCTACCGGTTCGAGGTAGTGATGGACCTCGGAAGTGCTTCAAATGGGACGATGATGGACTTGCCATGCTAATCTTCTCGAGGTGTTGTGTCGTTGGGCCCCATCAGTTGTTCTGGCCGCCAAACATCCACAGAGAGTGAGGGGCAGAATGCCCCTAGTTCTACCCTGGTGGGAGGAACTGGCTGCCAAGTAGATGGGAGGCAGAAACCGGGTGGAGTTTTGAAAGAGAATGCAACAGGCCGGTCTTGTTTACCATGGGGATGCAGAGGTCCTTGTATTGCACCCGAATATACAAGGACAGGTTGTGATTGGTCCCAGCCGGTGAGAGATCTAGATCTGAGAAGTAGACGAAGGAGGGGACTGTTACCATGGCCACCATTCCTTGTATGGCCCCGGGAGCGAGACCTTGGTCCACTTTGGCCACCTGCAGTGCTTTGAGAAGGGTTTCCCGGTGCTCGGTAGAAGATCGGAGCAGGTCCCATAGAGAGATGTCGGCTCGTATCCCTTGCAGCTAGATTGACAGGTCCGGGAGTGACCGCGACTGGATGTTCGGTGTTGAGGAGGCGGCTGCCAGCTCTACTGAAGCAGCAGCCGGTGGTCGGTTATTGGTTGAAGTTCGTCCTGCTATCCCCGGGATGGAGATTCCTCCGAAGCGCGAATGTGGCTGATACACTTGGCCCGACCTGGTTATAGTCGTACATGTGGATGGCTGTTCTATCCCCTTGCCTTTATGTTGTTCGAAAGTGAGTGTGGCCAGAGGGGAGGGCCTGGTGAGCTGCTGCTTTGCTAGGTGTGCTTGGAGTGGTGCCAACGTTGCAGCCGCTGGAGAGGCCGTGCCGGTTGGAGTGCCGGTCGTGGATGCAAAGCCGGCGGTTGAGGCTTTGGGGCTCAGAAGTACCGCCGGGTTGACTACCCTGACTGGGGCAGCAGGTGAGTAAAGAATTACCTTGGGCTGAGCTCGTGTGGTCATCCCGGTGGCCAATTCCCTTGACACGGCAACCGGTTCTTTTGACACGGCAATCGTAGGTGCCGCCCGAACGAAGAATTTTCCTGTAGATGGGGATGACGCCTTTTGCAGCGTAAGCTTTGAAGACTTCCTCCTTCTTCGATGGCTGTTGACGGTGAAGATGGAGGTCTGGAGTTGTTGATAGTATGGCCGGAGTTCTTCAAGCATTGGTGGGTGGTTAGCCGAATGGATGAGGTCGACGGGTTTCAACTAGGGAGTTCCTGCATCCAGTGGCCGTACTGAAGGGAGGGATCTTCTTGTCCCTTGTCCGTGCCTAGTTGGATAAGCGGAAACCAGCTGCATAGGCTGGAACCCTTCGAGCAAGTGCCTCTTTCGGGCACCTAGGAAGATAGCATTGACTTGGGAGTTGCCCACATGATTTGGGAAGGTATGCTGGCCCGGCTCCGAGGGTACAGGAGGTTGTTGAAGCTCAATGGTGCCCAAGTTGATAAGCCTCTGAATAGCTTCTCTTAATGTCCGGCAATGATCCGTGGCGTGGCCGGCGGACCTGTGGTACTCGCAGTACTGCTGTGAATTGTACCAGGCAGGAAGAGCAGCTGGAGGTGGCTTGATAGGGGGGAGCGTGAGCAGTGCCTAGGCCCAGCGGAATACCTGGCTTAGTGGTTCAGAAAGCGACGTGTATTCTGTAATGCGCGACTATTGCGGCTGCGGGGGCGGCTGGCGTGGCCCACTCTGTTGCTGATCGGGGCGTTGTTGGTTAACGCTTGGGTGATCTCCTCCTTGTCCCTGGTTTCTTTGTCGAGAGGTTGTCAAGGACGTTACCTGCCACCGTTAGCGGGCCAGCGGCTCGGATGCGGCTGCCGGGTGTGGAGCGTTGGGCCTCCAAGGTTGTTGATTCGGGGCCGCTCGGGTGGTGTAGACCGGCTGTTGAACCAAAGTGATTGCTAGCGGATGGTATTCCTGGGCTGGGGTGTACACCTATTGTGGTTGGTATGGTGGTGGTGTTGCTGCCACCATGGTTACGGGAGACGAACGGTTGTTGTCATTCCTTCGGGGGCCGTAGTTGTTCCCCATGTTATTGCCCAGGGCCGGTGGTCAAGGACGTGCGTTTCCTTTGGGGCTGGCTCCAAATGGGAGAGTCGAAAACCTCCCTAACTTCAAGAATCCTTCTAGGCAGCTACCAGCTTTGATTAACTGGGAGAAGGTTGAGTACGACTGAATGCATAAAAGGGCCGCCAGTGATGGTTGAGCACCTTGTACAATTATGTCTAGAGAGTCTTCTTCTGCAAGTTTCTCCCAGATTTGGGATGCCAGGGCCCGCCACCTGCCGACATAGCCGCTAAATGGCTCATTCTCATGTTGGCGAAGGCAACGGAGATCTTCCAACTTTGGTGCCAAGTCCAAGTTATACGCGTACTGTTCCTGGAACATGTACGCCAGCTGTTCCCAGGTGTAGATTTTTGTTAAGTCTAAGGACATGTACCAAGAAAGTGCAGGTCCTTGGAGAGATTTCTGGAATAGCCAGACGAGGAGCTTCTCCTCGTGTTGTAGTGCCGCCATATCTCCACAGAAAGCCCAGTGGTGCGCGCGAGGATCCCCGTGCCCATTGTATTTGACCAGTTCAGGCATTTTGAAATTGGGAGGAAGTGTCGCTTCGGGATAGAAACAGAGATTTTGGAAGGCACAGGAAGGTCCAGGTGGGCCAGATTTTATGCTCCGGAAAGATGCCTCCAGTTCAGCTATCCTTTGTAGTAGCTGCCCTTGCAGGTAGGGCGCCGGGACGGCAGTCGTGGCGGCTGCCGGCTGGAGCGGTGGCAGGCCGAATTGGTCGGCGATGGGAGTAGTAACGACATCGTATTCTTTCGAGTGTGGCCTCTCCGGGACACGGATGGTTGGCCTAGGGGGGATTATGGAACCAATCCCTTGTTGTTGATAGCGCGCCAACTGATGAGCTAGGAGGGTCTACTCGAAATGTCCTGGTTGAGGTGGCAGGAAGGCGTTGGCCACTCCTATGTCCCCGGTGTTCAAGGGTGGTTGGTAGGACAGGCCAGTGCTCCATGTGGGAGCCAGCCTGTTACCTTCAGTTTCAGTGGCTGGAGAAGCCGGTGGCGCAGGATGCACTGTGGCATTGTCGAATGCTACAGCAGTAGACAGATTTGGCACCATTGGTTGGTCTGGGGCCCAGGTAGGCACGATGATGGGCCTAGTGAAGTTCGTCTGGGTGACGACAGGCGGTGGTGGGCCGAAGACCACAAACAGCGGCATAGAAGTTGCCGCGGTGACGGAAGGGGATGATCTGGAAGCCGTAGCGGAACCAGTGGCCATGGCTCTTGCTTGTGAGCGAGTCAGGACAGGGGGAGCTAGCGGGGTCTAGAACCTGTAGGGCTGAGGTCCGAGAGGAGACGGTGCCTGGAGAACCTGCAGGGGGTCCGTGAAGATCTATAGGGATACCAAAGAAGGGTGATACAGTTCAATGCATTTGAAAGCGGCTTCGCTTAGCAAATGCGACAAGTATGTTAAAAATTTAACAGAAAAATAAAAGACTGACTATAAAAGAGCCGTACGAGTGAGAGTTTGAGCTACTTAATCAAAAAAACGTAGCGAGTGTCCCCAGCGGAGTCGCCAAAAATCTGTACCCTCTCTTTCATCCAGCCATCACCTAGAAGCCCATGGGTTTCTGCTAGCCCCGCCTGTAGATGGACCGAGGTATAGAGAATTGAAAGGTGTTTGTGTGAGCGCATCACCACGTGTGGTTGATGGTTCGTTGAACCGAGTCGCCACCTTATTTTTGGGTAGAAAACAAGGAAAACTGGATGGGGAAGTGTTCTTCCGCCATCAAAGCAATAAAACCATGTGGGTGACGTAAAATTGAAGTGAAAACATGAGAGAACTGGATACGGGGCTCAAGGTACTGTTGGGGAAGGTGTTAGGCACCCCCAGACAACCCGGGCATTCCCGGCCTCTCTTCGGCTCTAAAATGGAAAACATGATAGTCAATCTGGCCACGTACGGCCTCACCCTGGAAAACTTTCCAGGGCGTTTAGAGGGATAACCTTATCCCTTCCGATGAAAACAAACGAGAATCGAGTAAACAAAAGAGAATTGAACAAAACGAGGGTCCATATTGGATCTAGTGGTGAATAGGGGAGAAAAAGATGGGTTTTCGGGGAGCCGGCTGCCGGCTACTTGTACCGGCTGACTGGCGGCTAGTTGGCTGCTTCCCCAACCCATTTGCATCCATGGGGGGGGGGGGTTTGGGGAAATTGCGACCAGTTCCTTGAACCGGCCTATCGGCAACTAGCCGGCTATTTTCCCCCTTCATGCGCATCCAAGGGGGTTTTGGGGAAATGGTGGTTGGTTTGTTGAACCGGCCAGCCGGCGGCTAGACGGCTGTTTCCCCCTTTCATGCGCACCCATGGGGGTTTTGGGGAAATGGTGGCCGGCGGCTAGCCAGCTGTTTCCCCCTTCCATGCTCACCCATGGGGGTTTTGGGGAAACGAGGGTCGGTTCCTTGAAGCGGCTAGCCGGCTACATCCCCCCAACTTTTCACCAAATGTGGGTTTTTGGGGGATCCGGGTGCCGCTTCATTGAAGTGGCTTGCCGGCGACTAGCCGGCTACATCCCCCCAACTTTTGCACCAAATGTGGGTTTTTGGGGGATCTGGGTGCCGCTTCCTTGAAGTGGCTTGCTGGCGGCTAGCTGGCTACATCCCCCCAACTTTTCACCAAATGTGGGTTTTTGGGGGATCCGGGTGCTGCTTCCTTGCCGGCGGCTAGCCGGCTACATCCCCCCAACTTTTGCACCAAATGTGGGTTTTTGGGGGATCCGGGTGCCACTTCCTTGAAGCAGCTTGCCGACGGCTAGCCGGCTACATCCCCCCAACTTTTGCACCAAATATGGGTTTTTAGGGGATCTGGGTGCCGCTTCCATGAAGCGGCTTGCCGGCGACTAGCCGACTACATCCCCCCAACTTTTCACCAAATGTGGGTTTTAGGGGGATCTGGGTGCCGCTTCCTTGAAGCGGCTTGTCGGCGACAAGCCGGCTACATGCCCCCAACTTTTGCACCAAATGTGGGTTTTTGGGGGATTCGGGTGCCACTTCCTTGAAGCGGCTTGCCAATGGCTAGCTGGCGACATCCCCCCAACTTTTGCACCAAATGTGGGTTTTTGGGGTATCCGGGTGCCGCTTCCTTGAAGTGGCTTGCTAGAGGCTAGCCGTGTAATTCCCCCTTTAAAGTTCACTTAAGCATGGGGTCAACAGGCGTCATCCCGAAAACCTTTCCGGGGCATCGGGAGGGTAGACTTACACTTCCCGGGAAATATATGCGAAAATCGGATAAAACGCATAAAATGCGATGGGAAACCTAGACTTTCCACGTAAAAGGACCGAGCAGAAGGGTCACAACCGAACCAAACTCAATCATGCCTGGTCGATTCACCCGGCCGGGAGGGTGGCTGCCAGTACCTTCAGACGTGTCTCCGAAGGAATGATACCTAGGTACGTCCTCCAACCTTTCCCTTGCATGGGAAAGGTCTAGCATGGTCGGGGCTTGAGAAAAATGTCGTTAAATCGTACATAAAATGGCAAGGAAGGAATGGCACACCTGCAGGGAGTCGGCAGTGATCGGAAGTCCTCGCTTCGATGTGGCGAGAGGGCATCGGGGCTCCAAGCAGCTCTCCTCCTTCAGAACTTTTGGCCGGCGTCTTCTCCAAGGGGTGAAAGTGTGTGTTCATGGGAGGCGGATACCTTTCTCGGTAGCGGTTTGCTGGCGGTAGGCGGATACCTTTCTCGGTAGTTAACCGGCAGCCACTACGTGGCAGGCAGATACCGACTAGTCCCCCGATCCTTCGATTCAAGTGTGGGTTTTGGGGAGCCAGTTGCCAGGTTTTTGTACCAGTTTGCCAGTGGCAAGCCGGCTGGTCCCCCGACCCTTGGTTCAAGTGTGGGTTTTTGGGGAGCCAGATGGTCCTGCAACCCTTCGTTCAAGTGTGGGTTTTTGGGGAGCCGGCTACCGGGTTTTTGTATCGGTTTGACAGCGGCAAGCTAGTTGGTCCCCCGACCCTTGGTTCAAGTGTCGGTATTTGGGGCGCCGATTGTCGAGTTTTTGTACCGGTTTGCTAGCGGCAGGCCAGCTAGTCCCCCGACACTTGGTTCGAGTGTGGGTTTTTATGGAGCCGGCTGCCGGGTTTTTGTACCGGTTTGCCGGCGGCAGGCTGGCTGGTCCCTCAACCCTTGGTTCAAGTGTGGGTTTTTGGGGAGCCAATTGCCGGGCTTTTGTACCGATTTGCCGGCGGCAGGCCGGCTGGTCCCCTGACCCTTTTGTTCAAGTGTGGGTTTTGGGGAGCCAATTGCCCGGTTTTTGTATCGGTTTGTCCACGGCAGGCCGGCTGGTCCTCCGACCCTTGGTTCAAGTGTGGGTTTTTGGGGAGCCGGCTATCGAATTTTTGTACCGATTTGCCGACGGCATGCCGGCTGGTCCCCTAACCCTTGGTTCAAGTGTGGGTTTTTGGGGAGCCGGCTGCTGGCTTTTTGTACCGGTTTGTCGGTAGCAGGCTGGCTAGTCCCCCGACCCTTCTGTTCAAGTAGGGGGGTCAACAACGACCCAACGGCTCCCGTTTCTCCAGGAGGCATAAGGCTACCCTCCTAATGCCCCGAAGAGGCTTCCGAGATGAGGCCGCCAGCCCTAGCCAAACAGGGAACATGAATTCTTGTTCCTAGTCAAGGAGGGGGAATATGACACGGTAGCCGGCTGGACCGCCAGACTGCCTCACCCGACCTTTAGCTCTTTAGCTGAACGGTCCGTAATGGTGACCACTGTGTCTTTCTCTCTCCCATTTATCATCAAACCCCATGTGAATCCCTGCATTGGTTGACCCTCACTTGCTTTCATCGGAAGGGATAAAACTATTCCTCCCGATGTCCTGGAAAGTCTTCCAGGATGAGGCCATGTGTGGCCGAGCTGAGTATCGTTGCTTTTCGGTTTTTAGAGCCGAAGAGAGACCGGGATTGCCCGGGCTGTCTGGGGGTGCCTAACACCTTCCCCAACAGTACCCTGAGCCCCATATCTAGTTCTCTCATGTTTCATATATCGTTACACAATTTCACATCATTCTCATGATTTTACCATTTTGATGGCGGAAGGACACTTCCCCATCAGGTTTTCCTTATTTTCTACCCAAAATAAGGTGGCGACTCTGTTCAACTAGCCATCGCCCCCACGTGGTGACGCGCTCACACTAACACTTTTCAATTCTCTGTACCTCGGTCCATCCATCGGCCAGGCCAGCGGAACCCCATGGGCTTTCGAGTGATAGCCAGATGAAAGAGAGGGTACAGATTTTTGGTGACTCCGTTTAACGAGCCATCCACCCCACGTGGTGATGTGCTCCCGAAATCCACTTTCAATTCTCTATACCTCAGTCCATTCGCCGGCCTCGCTGGATGATAGCCAGATGAAAGAGAGAGTACACATAGTTATGTGTTTACAATAGAACATGAAAGTGATCATGAACTTTTAAATTTTCAAAGAAGAGTGATTGGATTATTAAAATTTCAGAATATTCTAGAAAATAAAAGAAGGATGATCAAGACACGAAATGCATATTCTATACTGAACGTGGGATGCATTGGAAGTTGTTGAATAATTCAATGACACGTTCAAAGGTCTTCATGGACAAAATGGAAGATATGGTGGAAGTGTATTTCACTTTATAAATACACTTGAAGACTTCGAAAACAAAAGGTTCCAAGAGCATTCAATAGAGCATCATTCAAGGAGTCTTAGAGAGAAAAATGTGTTTTGAAGACAGTCTAGTTTAGGTTTGACATCAAGATTTTTTGAAGATCAAGATCAAGTTTAACTCGAAGTAGGTGTTTAAAGTTTTAAGCTTTAGATTGAAGTTAGCTTGATGTTTGAAGATTGCCAGTGAAGTTTCAACACTTTTGATCAAGTAAGAGTTGTGCTAAATAGTTAGTTTTTTAGAGAGGAAAAATCGTATTTTAGTTGTGTGGAAAAATTGTTTTATTAATGAAGCAAAATCATTTCCTCTTATTCTTCTTGAGTGACTCTAAAAGTTGAAGTTGAATTCACAAAAAGTGTTGCACTTAAACATTGTAAGAAATCTTGTTAAATAAAGTTGAGATTTTCTTAAAAATCATGAGCAGTTGTGTTCTTGTTTATCCGCTAAGATTTAATTATTTTAAAGACACAATTCACCCCATCTCTTGTGTTCTTAAACACTATTAAATCGATCCTACATATGCATTCATTCAACAAAGTGTTTTATGATTATTGAAATTATTCTAGATAGTTATGGTAATTATTGTTTAATTATTTAACACTTATATTTTTGATTCAAGTTAAGTGTTTAAGTTAATGGATTAAGTGTATTAACATTTTAGAACACATAAGCTTGAGAGTCGAATGGATTCAATTGATTTAGAAGTGTTAAATAAGGGTAAAACTATCTAAAATCAATAAGTAATGTCACGTGAAAAAGTTAAGTTCGCATGTGAAAAGTTCGAAAAAGTTAGGAAATTGATGAACAGTAAGTTAGAGTTCTAACATGGATTTCTTAAGTTAGCATGTGACTTCTGTTTGGGCATGCTATTAATAGTGATTCGGAGTTTTAGCATTAAAACTCTAAATCTTTTGGGAAGTTAGTGTTAAAAGCCCAAAACTTCTAGAGTAATGAATATGCTTAAGGTTCTTGTTTTAAATATTATTAAAATAATGTAAAAATTGTAAATAATACTTTAAAATTATCTATACCCTATTCTCATACATTAATGCTTCTAAATAATTTAATTATTATATTTTTAGATTTTTGGCTTTCATTTATACCTTTTGTACGATACTTCTTTTTTTTATATGCTCACTTGCATTTTTCCATTAATTGTTTTTGCAAAGTTCCTTGTGGGAACAACCTATACTCGTACACACTTAATACAATAGGCACTGTGCACTTGCGGTTATAAATGTAAAATGTTGAGATTTCTATGTTATACTTTAATATTTAATTATATATATTTGTTTATTAAATAAAAACCATGAAAATCTTGTACACTCAGCAAGAGTAAAGAAGGACGATGGGGCGAGGCCAATGCTTCTAGAAGCATTGAGACCACAGTTGAAAGAAGCTTCATCTCTGAAGAATAGGAAGGTTGGAGGTTTTGTTGTAGGAGAGAGATTTTCGAGTTAGCCTTAAAAGAAAGGAACTAGAAAGAAGTAACTTTGCTTGAAGAAGGGAAAATCGTTATAACGAAAGATATTCCGAACCATGTTTCGAAAAACTATTTCAACATTGTTTCTAGAATAGGGCAAAGGAATATTTGTCCGATCTCAACAGAATATCCACTAATTCTAGACAGGATATTCAAAAAATGACTTCGAAATATCTGTTACATCAAAACCTTAAAGAAAGAAGACTTAGGCCTAAAGGGGTCCGAAAGTTCTGAACCAAGGCTAGAATCTTCTGAAGGGTGAAGAGGTGAAAAGGAAGGAAGGGTTCCAACCTGAGGAGGTTTGAAACTTTTCAACTTAAGCTGAAATCTTCCGAAGCTATGAAAAGTAGAGAAGAAGGAAATAATTCAAACTAAGAGGTTGTAAGCGTTAAAATTGTGCTTCTTTTTATACTATTATTCATGTCTTTTAGAGATTAAATGATAACAAATGCATGATCATAACCACGATTTTATTATTTTAGCATTTTATCGATTATGCATAAAAATATAATTAAATAATCCAAAATGCACAATTTTACCATGTTATATGATTTAATGCTTATGGAAATGAATCCAACCTTCTTGAGATGAACTTTATTTACTTTTGTAGCTTCTTTGAATGTTTTGATGTGTTTGTTTT
>JAMKPZ010004435.1:0-34197 GCA_024699675.1 Amphibolis antarctica
TAATTTTTAACCGTTATTAAAACTAACTGCGCGATAGACAGAACGAAAAGAAACGGACCCAAGAATGTCAAATCTGTTTCCATGGTCAAATATTGCAGGTCAAAAAGTGCGTCAGACAAATTTGCAATGTTCCTGCGTACACGCATTCGGTTACTTGTGTAAATCCAAAAAACGCAGAAATCTTGCGGACCAATTATTTGGAATAATTCGACATTTACGCGGGCGGATGCCAAGAGTCAAGGTCGCTTTCAGACTTATCAATCCTCTGCCAGGCGCCAGTCGGACGCATCTGCTTTTACATTAAAAAGGTTTGTGACTGTGGAAAATTAATGGATAGAAAAAATTAATTTGTTTATTATTAAAATATTAAAAATATAAAATATTTTTAATTTTTTAAATTTTTATAAGGTGTATAAATGGTTTCATAAAATATTTTATTTCTAAATTTTAAATATTTTAACAATAAAAAAAATTTACATTTTTCTTTTCGTTAATTTCTACAAGACGCAAAGCCCCTAAGGCTTCTTTTTCTTACTTTTAATTTTTAGAAGTATTCTTATTTTCATGATAATATTTATATTATTCAATTCACTTTTTTTATAATCAAAATTACTTTTCTCTTACTTTTAATCTTAAAATCGTTTTCCTAAAAATCACTTTTTTTGTTTCTAAAGTACAAAGATAAAGAAAAGAATGAGACCTAATTTCCATGGATTGTATTGACGTTGAAAGAAATTAATCGACCAACGTAGTCAGTCAAACTATGATTTCGTTTGATTTTATTTTTTTTTTTTTAAAAAAAATATTATTATTATAATATAAATTTTAATATATAAATTTTTATTATCCAAATTATAATGTAATTTTACTTTATTTACGAAACTAATCCTAATTTTAACTTTATCCCACTCTTGAAGTTAAAACAAATTATCCTCAAACATAATCTTTGTAAACATTTCTTTTCATACTCGTCATTGCGCGTAACACTTCATCCACCAATTTCCTAAAAGTATTTTTTACAATTATTATATTAAGATAATTTTATAAAAATTTTAAATCTGAAATCATATATTTTAGTGAAAAGTTTTGCAATTATTAAGATATTATTTTAGTGATGTGATCCCTTCTAGAGTTATTTATTTTAGTTCAAATATATTATTAATAGCATGCGAACTGCTACAGTTATTGATTAAATGGGCCGGTGGCGCGTGAGGTTGCAACCGCATAATCTATTTCGACTGTTGAATAAATAAATAAATAAATAGTAAATCCGAAAGTCTAACCCATTTATGTGACCCACCCGAAGACGACGACCAGCACTTATAATGGGCCCACCATGGGGCGGCCCAGATACATACGCGTTCCCGGACGTCCATCAATAATAATAATAATAATAATAATAATTCATAAATAACTGAAAAATATCGTCACAAGTTTCAACATCACAAAATGCAGTGGCATGGTAGCATTTAAAGCATCGTTGTTTAAAACAAATTTCGGTTTTAACTTTAATTTTATATAAACATCTATATATTATCATTATTACATAAATTTTTATATATAAATTTTTATCTCATCATTTACTATGTAACTTTAAAGTCATTTATAAAATTATTTTTAAGTTTAATTCTTCACCGTTATTAAAACTGAAGTTATAGCTAAAGTTGAATAAACAAATGAGCCTTAAATCTTATATTCTAAATTTTAGACTTTGTTTAAAGTCAACATTCGTATGCTTTAGAAGTTAGATGGAATTGAATGAATTGGAGGAAATTCAATTCCGTCTAATTCGAGTGTTTGTGCTGATCTTTCCTGATAGAATTCAATGAAAGTGGAATAATAATTAAGGTGGTAAAAATTTATATATTAAAGTTTGTAAAATAATAATGATATTGGAAACTGATTAAAACTGACATCAAACAAGGCTTTAGTGCCCACATGTGCTCATTTACGTTGGAGTTTCGTAAGAATGAAAGTGTTGATCATCTTATCCAACAAATGCCTCTGTATTTGTTGTTGAGGAGGAGTGAGCATACACGGAACTTGTGGCGATAAACACAAGCTCCAATCTCCAATCTAAGGTTGAGATTTGTTATAATATGATCTGTTGGATCAAAAGTGAAGGGTCAAAGATGAATGCATCTTTAGATGAGTGATTGAGAGACGTTCAATCTAATAAACGATCAAGATTATATTGCCTCATAGGGAGCTAGACATCAGAAAGAAGTTTGTGGTTTTAGAAATGATGTGAAATGATGAAAGATAATAGTTAAAATTTTTATAAAAGAAAGAAAATAGAGGAAGTCAATAAGCAATGCACCAAGCAGTCCCACCAGTGTATGGGTGATATACTGGTACATGTTTTGAGCCTACACCAAATCACTGTATAACAAAGACAGTACATGAGGAGATGCAACCAGATACAGTCACATTGTGAGATGTCAAACTTTTGAAAAGAGAAGTTTCTGCCTGTCATGTGTTACAACTTGTTTTATTTAATATATAGATACTTAATTCTAAAGCCTAACATGAACAAATGATAGTCACAAGGCTGGTTTGAATGCATATACGGTTGGCTTGGAGTTGACATTACATACAAAACAAATACATTTACTTATTGTTAATTGAATTTAAGTTAGATTTAGTATCAAAGTCAAATTTCGTTGTGATACTTGTAGCAATAGGAAATATAAAATATACAAAATCACAAATGAGAAAACGTGTCAAAGTAAGATTCTATTTGATTCTAATTTTTTTCGCCTTCTAAAATCACTTCTAACGTGTGTTTGAAAATGTGTGGAGATATTGATCAGGAAATGTTTGGAAATGAGTTACTTTAATTTCTTAAACAAATTTATGGTATTATTATTATATAAATTTGTTTTAGAATCTTCAACTCTAATTTTTCATAGTTATTGAAATTAAAATACCACATTACTAAACAAAACTTTAGTTTAGACATCTTGGTTTCACAAGGGCTTTTTTTTTCTGTTTTTTGATAACGGTGTGGTTGTATTTTTATTTCGATTTAAATTTCATATTTTTCATACAATAAAGTAAAATGATGAGATTGCGTTATCTTGCGGTTGACTAGTTTTAGAAAGCGATGATACTTGACTATAAAACGTGCATATTAACGTCCATTTGTATACGTCACAAATGTATGAAAATGAAATTTAAACAAGAGGAAAGGTAAAGGAAACTAAAATTCAGAAGAGGTATTATTGTGTGTCATGAAAAGCTTGGAAAATTGTATAAATTCTATTTGTACGTGTCAAAAAAATAGATCAATAAAAATTGATTAACCACAGTAGGAACAGTTGAGAAGAAATCAATACTTGCATTGATGATAGTGGAGACAAAAGAACTACCCAGATGAAAGAATAAGTAAGACATAACAAGAGCAGTAGAGACATATGAAGTGAATGCAAGAGCAAAACCTAATTCTTTTCCAATGAGCCGTGCAGAATTTCGTAGGAAAATTTTAAAAATTTATATTTTTTTTAAAATCTACTATTTATATTGTCAAAAATTTTAAATTTTTTTCTCAAACACCTTTAAATTCAGAAAATTTTCCCAAGTTTCATTTTCTGTATTTTTTGAAGGTGCATAAATCCCACCTTAGTCTTTTAAAAAAATTCAACTGTAAAAATTTAATTAATAAATAATAATAATAATAATAATTGTAATTAATATCAATGAATACAAAAATTATGAAAAAAATAAGAGGCGATGAAATCTTGGAGGGTCGTTGTTCTTATCAGAAATGTAAACAAACTTTTTTTTGTTATCGTAGACCTATTTTATTTTTAGGTGCTCTTAATTCTAACCACAATTTAAAGTAGATTAAAGCGAAACAAACACATCTACTTCAAGTACGTTAACAATTTTTTGTTGAAAACTAAACTACTACTTATAAATCATTTTGTAGCAATTCTAAGAATAGCTTGATTATGAACTGATCCTAATTGCTCTTTCCAATCAAACAATGGAAATTCCATACGTAAAATATTTTCTAAATATTTATTTAAAATTTTGTCTTTCAAAGAACCATGGTAACATGCACAATTCTTTATAATATTAAAATATTAATACGGACAATAAACGACTAGTCAAATATTAATTATATTACGCTAAAAAAATTAAAAAGGTAAATTTAAAATTTTACAGATAACACTACTTTAATAAGTAAATATCACTTCTAAACTTTAGCTCTTTTCTATGAAAATTACTTTTCTTAAACTGATAACATAGGCTTCGTTTGTACGATATATATGTTTTAACAAATAATATAATGAAAGTAGATTTTTTAGACTGTAACTGCTAGAGGAAGAAATAGAAAAAAAAATTCTTACCTCGAGAATCATACCAACTTAAAAAAAAAGTGAATTTTTAATTCATCTAACATATAAGTTTTACCAAATAAAACCGTAAGTTGCTTTTGACTAGAGTTGAAATAAAGGCAAATAATGGTCCCTTGATAAAGTCTTCAAGCAAACAAAAGGTGGATATCATCTTGAAGTTCAAACTTATGATAAAAAGAACGCCAGAAGATTTTTTCATCATCCAAGTACACGATCTGATATTTTTGTGCATTGATTGCTTCCAATTACAAGCCATATGTTTTAGTGATTTTCATGTATGGAGGGTTGTAGACATCTTTATTTTCGAGCTTATCTGGTCTACGCATTTAAAGCCCTGCTATGGCTAATAGGACCACCATTAAAGCCAAATTGTTGCTACATCTCATCATTTTGGGTCCTGGGGACCTACCATTGTGACAAAACCTCCGAAATAAGCCGAAGGTCCATTTCCTTTGTTAAAAATGGATATATCATCCTCTTTTATAGACCGGTAAAGTCCATTTCCCCATACAAAGTAGGAAAGACTCCTTTGTGGTCCAACCTATTTGCCCCTTTATCCTTCGAGGTTGGGCCCAATAAGTTTGACCCACTGGCTAAAGACATGTAAAAAATCATTACTCCAATGTCCAATCATTGAGTGCCATGTCATCTCCGCTTGCCACGTGGCAGACACATGGCCACACATAATGCAGCTAACCAATTGCCTCTAAATCCCTTAAAAATACCTAAAATCATTTAATTACATGGGGTTGCTTGATTTGAATTGTTTAATTCAAATTTTCTAGATTTTTAATTAAACCGATTTGCAACTAATTGACTAGTCAAATTAAGCTCAATTGACTGGTCAGATGAGCCCAATTGATTAACTCAGGTTACACCTTGGTCCGAGCCACCACACATTCAAGCTCACCCAATCGTTACACCCAAGCTCAGTTGACCCAGCACACCCAGTCACATCACACTTGGTCGTGCTTGCACTCACACTCGATCATGCCCAAAAGTCAATTCACCCTAATCTAGCCTGCCCAGACCTTTAGAGTGTCTACCTCATCTTCTTTAAGTTTATGGATTTGATGCGAAGTGTTCTGTGAGTAGAAACCCAACCCACTTTGTAGTATAAGAAAATCATGTTATAGAAGCCAACCATAAGTTAATATTGACCCAAAAAAGAAAACTGCATTGATACCATGCAAACTTTCCTAATGGTACCAGTCTTGTAAATTATGATATTGGTACTAAACATAAATAAATTTATAATCATAAAATAGTTAAATGTAAATTATGGTAACTATTCAAATATCTGAGTAGATAATTGAACAAATTTGAATTATTTTTTATCAATGAATGTCAGAGACATGCACATTCAATTAGAAATATTTTCAGATATGATCTTCAAAATCTAATGAAGTCCATCAAATTTTAGTTTTTGGATAATTTCATCCTACTTCATGCACAATGACTTGCCTCAAGATTTCCCTCACTTGAAGTGGTAACAATATCATCACAAAGAATGAGAAGCACTTTTTATTTTTAGGTTGTCATGTTTATTTTTGTATAAATGATGGTACACCTTCATGTTCAGCAACTAAGTCCACTCAGAACTCAAAATCAAATGAAATGGACATTGGGATGAATGACACACACATGCAGAGAATGCACTTAAGTAAGAAACCTACATCAAATGGGAGGCGCACAACAAAGTCTGACCTTGATATTTTAGATGAGTGTGAACCGAAAAAGCCTTTCCTTCACCTTTGAACAATGAACATAAATGTGGTATGCCTTCTGCCCTGCAAGAGTTTCAACAGATACAAGAATTGAGAAACAAAATCACTTTGACTGATGTCATGAGATACTCTTGGTCCTGCCTCATCTCTAACATCCTATGTAATCTCAATCTACGATAAAAGATATGTAAATAAATAGTGTAATCTGTCTTCCAGAGAGAAAAAAACAGAGCCTCTTTACTTATAGCCATGGGTCTTTGATAATCGTGCAACCAAAGATATGCAATTCTAAGTTAAGAAGCGTTTAGTAACAATTAAAACACTAGTGTTTTTCAAAAAACTAAAACAAACATGATTTTCACATAAACAAAATTGTCAACAAGGAAACCTATGTTCTACAGTTTTTTCTGAAAATGTCTTTTCCATAAGTCAAATCTAAATAATATACCAAACGAGAATGTGTTGGTGGAGATTGACTCTCTTGCCATCTATAGAGCCATTCAGGATGAGACTTGCCCATCCTTTCGTGGCTGCAGCTTTTGGTTTGATCTTCTTCATCTTACTAAACAAATTAACTCCATCACCTGAGTGTACAGAGAAGGCAACAAGGTGGTTGATGTCATAGCCAAAGAAGGCTTTGTTATGAAATCTTATACCCTATTCAAGAATATTGTTGACCTCCCTCAGAAGTCAGAAGCAATCTCATTTTGGACAGGAGGAGCATCCTGAGCTGTAGATGGAACCATCCATCTTAATCATTCCCCGGTGCATAAATGGAAGCTCTCAATTTTTAGAGACCCAGTGGTGGTCTGATATTGCTCTCCGGCTTGCTGCCTTGTGGTCCAATATTGCTCTCCAGCTTGCTGCTTGGCGGTCTGGTACTTTTGGTGTGGTGGTCCAAAGGCCAGATCTCAATGGTCCAATGCTTTCGATCTGATGGCCCAGCATCCTTGCTTTGGGGATTTGATTGCTGCTCCTTGGTGCTACTGCGAGCTTTGATCTATTCTTCCTCAGCTGTACTCCTCATTTTCTTCTTGGGCCTTACCTCTTAAATAGATCAGAGATTTATAACAAAAAAAAACAAGATCATAAAAGTAAAGCCTCTTCTGAGTCTTCATAGAAATATCGGGAACATGCAATTTATATCAACAAAGGCTTGGCATCCCTTAATGGAAAGCTTGAGTGCCACTGTGGACAATGGACGAAAATTACAGAGACTGATAAATGCCACTTCCATGTAGGAAACCATTTCACTAGGCATGCGTGTGGGATGGCCTGCCATCTCCTTCCGACCTTACAGCACTGGTCTGGTATCAAACTTTATAGATTCTCTATCTGCTTCTCAACTTTAACATCCTTGGGAACGGTACTTTCAAGAACTATAGGCACTGACTGGCAGATTAACTAGCAGCAGAATCTTAGAGAGCAGCCCATTTCACTAGGCGGGCTTGTGGGATGGCCCACCAATCTCCTTCCAACCTTACAGCACTGGTCTAGTATCAAACTTTATACGTCCTCTATCTGCTTCTCAACTCTAAGGAGCATCCTTGAGAGCAGCACTTTCAAGAACTACAGGCACTGACTGGCAGATTAACTCCAAAACTTCATAAATTACGAGATTTTTGATAATTTAACATAAAAATTTACACATCTGATGGAAGCCTCCAAAACTAAACTCTAATTCTTCTTGTCTTAGGAAGAAGTCTTAGGAAGAAAAGAGTGAAAAAAGGAAAAGAGTCACCACCAAGTCTATTAAGGGTAAACTAGGAAAACTTATAATTGAGGAGAGAAATCTCTTAGAAATGGATAAAGCTGATCTGCGAATCTAATGGTTTAAATAAGCACTCTAGATACGAGTTAGGAAAGTGTCAAACATCCAACCCTCCAAGCCAAAGTTGGTCTCTCAACTATCCCTAAAAATAAATGAATGCATGTATGGTGTCCTTTGGTTTTTAAGTGCAAGCCCATGTATCCCAAACAATTCTAAGTATTTTAACATTCTTCCAAATTATTATGGAAGAAAAAAAAGAAATCGACTAAATGTGTCACAATGTCTTCCAAAAGAATATGAAATAATAATAAAATCTAAGTGTTATCTAATTTTTCTTCCAAGTGATTATGGAAGAAAAACTACATCATCTATATCATATTCAACGTTACAACCTAACTTCATAAATTGCGAAATTTCTTATAATTTGTCATTTGTTTGCAAGATATACCATATATGAGACCAATTTCTGAATCATGAGATACACTAAAGGATATTAATGCAAATAAACATGAGGGGCATGGTTAAAAATTTCCCTTATTTTTATTACTTTCAAAAAAGAAATTAAAGATCCAACCAAATGTACATGTTTTGATATGCCAATGTTTTCAATCCCTAACAATTAGAAGGTACCTGCAGCTAGATTGCTAAAGCAAGTCAAGAACCTTATTTGGATTTACATTAATAAAGCCTTTCTGAGTCTTAAAGCCACAACAGCAAACAATCCTCCTTGCCAAGACTTGAATCCACAAGGAGTGATAGTTGTATGGATGTCATTTTTACTTGGATGACATGAAGATTACAGCCATGAAAAAGAAATGCACAATCATGTAAGGTTTAGCCACCGTTAAGCCCATTTATAAGTTCTCACAACATGATGAAATACCTTAGTAAATCAAAAAAAGGTATATGAAACTTACCTGTGTTACTATTAGGCTTCTTGAATAGCCATATATAGAACCCATCAATGCAAATTGGGAGCATGTCAGTTACTAATTGAATAATTTTTTTAAAAACAAGGATTGATTCACTATTCAGATCAAAATTAGTCATAAATAGGTCACTCTCCCCTGAATGTTGTTAATGTTCAACTCAAAATCAATTGGTAGTGAGAGAACGAGACACCATAATATAAAGGTCTAGGACCTTTACATTCTAACAGGGGGTTTGTACTTTTCAAAAATTTTTAAAAAGAAAAAAAGAAATTTATGGACTGTTTTTGGAATCTCCCACCCATTGGGTCATGAAAATCTCCATTGCTATTAGAAATTTTGTCTCAACAACCCGTCTCACCTAACCTCTCCCAACCTTCGCTGGGCTTGCCTCGTTGCACATGTCACCGCACATATTACCCCTCACTCATGTTGCCCCTCAACTCACATTGTTGCGAGACAAGTGTCTCTCCTCTTCTCTTAACACCCTTTCTACATCAATGACTTGCACCGAGACGAAGGGGTTGACAGAGAAATAATAAAAATAAAAAATCAAAATATTGAATATTAAAGAATATTAAACAAAATTAAAATATTAAAAAACTAAATATTAAGGAATATTTACAAATATTGAATATTTACTAAGTTTGCACCTGGCAAACCAGATACTAATTGGCTACCTTGTCCACTCAATGCCTTCATGATGGAAATGATGAACAAAATGGATGACAAGCATATATCCTAATAGATGTAACAAATGCAGCTCAGACTCCACAAAGCATGAAGCATGAACTCCGCCTAAGGCACATGGTCACTGCATTGACAATAAAGAAAAAGAGGAAAGGACAATTATTCCAGAACATCAACATAATCTATACTAATTAAGGTGCCAAGAGACCTAGGTCATGAACTTGGGTGCCTAGGTGCTGATTAAAAATTAAAGCAAATATTTTGAATATATTATTACTTACATTATGCCTTTTATCTATTATATTTAACTCTGATAATAACTAAATAACATCAAAATATGTACCAAAATAATAAACTAATATCAAAAGTAATACAAACTAACATTCTAGCATCTATAAAAAAGTTCAAATTAATAAGATTTAATTTCCTACAACAACAACTAATGCTCTAACTTTAAATATCATAACTAAACAAAAAAGAGAATAATGTCTTATACTCTTTACTCTTTTTTTGGGAAGCTTTATACTGGTAGGTTTTAATCAAACAACAAATGTAAAATCTGACATTAAACTAATTTACACACAAAAAATGAGAAACAGCCTATAAAACAGAGATAGAGCATTTAACTAAAAAAATGATTGGTAAAATCTTATATAAGAAAAATACGTAAAAATTTAAATTAATTTATGAAAATTTAAAAAATGGTGAATAAAACAATAGGATCTGCCAAATTGATAGGAATTTATTTCTAATCAATTCCTTTCCTACCATTTCCAAACACATAACCCCACCCCAAAATGTTATATATGATGTGTTATGATCCCATTTTGTCTTTTTTCCAATATTATCTTTGTTATTTTGGTCCTTTTATCTTTGTAATAAACTAAAAGACATGTATAAATACATGAGGAGGCATAGAAGATCCCCAAGTGATCTATGCCAATTTCTGTCCAAATCCTTTTAGTCCACCAAAGGTCAGGAGGTTCTCCATCCATGTGTGTCATCGGGCAGTCTGCCACCGACATTCATGGTGACGCTCCTATAAGGGAATGTTACAAGTGGTATCAAAACCAAACTACATTGGAGAATGTGGCTGACGATGGTCTCCAATGTATTGCAAGAGCTGCTCCTACTACTGCAAGAATGCAGAGGGATGTTTGGTGCTCCCATTCTCGCAGCCAACCACAAGTTTCCCAAATTAAATATGGGAGACCCCAAGAATTCTAGAGGAATGTCTAGCAGGTCAGAGGGCAATGAGGGTGAGGGTGACCACTCAAAGCCAAAGAGAGAAGGGGATCTTGTCCCAAACATCAAAACCAAAATTTTCAATTTATCAAAGAGATCATGACAGAACAAGCTAGGTATTGCAAACAAAGACATTCTTTACTTACTATGATGTTATGGTATGTGGTGCTATATTTTGAAGGAGAGGTGCTGTTATGGTACGATCGGTATGAGGAAAACCTACATTGCAAATGGATGGAGTTCAAGGAGGACTTGATTCTTAGGTTCAAGGGTGATGATGTGGAGCGATATGAGTTACCTCTAGTAAGAAGCATTCTAGGTAAAGATGCCACCAACAATAGGGTGGTGAAGTCCGTAGAAAGTAGAACAAGAAATCCATCTCCAAGGAATGATCATGGTAGTAAGAGCTGAAGGGGAGTAAAATGAGGTTTGGTAGTGACACTGTCATCTATAAAGGGTATCGAGGAAGATGTTGGGGTGCAATAAAATTCCAACAAAGGTGGTGTGGATGGAAAAATCTATCACCCACCTAAGGACGCTGACCCTTCTCTACCTACATGGAAGAGTACTAGCAAGAAGAAGGATGTGGTTTCATTGACATGTAGTGAAGGAAAAGGGGATTTTCTTTCATCCTTGATTCTGATGGCAATGATAGTGATGGAAAGGAGGAAAGCTAGAGAAGTGGGAATGGACAGGGCTTGCAGCGTCAACATTGTAATAGCAAGCTTTGTAAGTATGAGAGGTGGTAAATGGGTTTGAGGGGCAGGAGCTTTGGGAGTAGGGCGTGCAGGGAGCAAGTGGCAATTGGATGGCCTCCCTAATTGTCAAATGTGCTAGTGGAAAAGGAACTAATTGAGGTTTTGGAGCAAAAGGTTGGTAAGAGGCCGAAGGGGAAGAAGGCAAAGGAAGAGGTTGCAACTTAGGTTGAGCTCCTCACCAACACCTTCTAGTGGGTAGCCTTGGATTGTATGGTGGTCAGGTGTGAGACTCACATCCTCACCAAGCTCACCAAGAACGAGGAGGTGGTGAGTGCAACTGTCGATGCTGGTGTTGTTTTGGCCTTGGTGAAACATCTACAACCTTCACCTCATTGATCACCAACCAAGTTGGATGGGGGATGTAGGCCTTATGAGTACGAGGTTGAGAAGGGAAGCACTTCTGCACTAGGAGTACTTTTTTTCAAGCCTGAACATTGGTAGCTTATAGTTGATGCTGGTGCTTTAACTCATCTAATGAATCTTTTGAAAAAGCACAAGGACAGGTCTACTATGCAAGCTATATATAGTGTAATTCAAAGGGCAGCAGATGGCACGACCAATCTTGCTCATAAAAACAGTGGCATCAAAACTTGCTTTAGGATAGAAGGGGGGATTCCACCTCTTGTTGAATTGTTAGATTTCAAGTACATAAAAAGTCAAAGAGCAGATGTTGGGGCTTTGCATACTTTGGCATTCAAAAATGATGATAACAATAATCAGATTGTGGAATTCAATGCTCTTCCAACACCAACACTCATGCTTCAATCTGAGGAAATTCATTATCAAGCAGTGAGTGTTATTGGTAATCTGGTTCACTCATCCCCAAATATCAAAAAAGTTCTTATTGCTAGAACTCTACAGCCTGTTATTGGGTTACTGAGTTCTTGCTTTATGGAGAGTCAAAGAGAAGCTGCCCTATTACTTGGACAATTTGCTGCAACTGATTCAGACTGCAAGATGCATATTGTTCAAAGAGGTGCAGCTCGTCTGCTAATTGATGTGTTTCATTCTTCAGGTCTACAACTCAAAGAGATGGCTGCTTTTGCACTTGGGAGATTGCCACAGGACTCTTGTAATCAGGCTGATAATGAGGAAAATGTATCTGACTTTATCAAGGTTGGAGGTGTTCACAAGTTGCAAGATGGAGGGTTTATAGTTTAGGAAACAAAGGATTGTGTGGCCAGGTAAGTTGAAGAGCTACTATCTGGAGTACATCCACACTGTGACAGGTGGAACACTCTGGCTTTATGCTATAGTGGAGCTGACAACAACAGAGCTGCTTTGAATTGTTGCAATGACATTCTCACATTGTTGCTAACTTCTAACATCTACAGTGAAGATTGTCTTCTTGCTAGTGAAGGGGGGAATATGCAATGAGGGCTACAGTGAATTTCCGAGGTACACATGAACTTCTAAGAGGTGTTGGTCTTCAGTTTTGAGGGAATTTACTTAGGCAAGGCAAAGTCACCAAGCTGAAGATGTTGAGGGTATCTATACTTGTCGTCAAGCACGACAACAATTTTATGGGGGACAATTGTTATGATCCCATTTTGTCTTTTTTCCCAATCTTATTCTTCTTATTTTCTTATTGTTATTTTGGTCCTTTCATCTATGTAATCAACTAAAAGACAAGCATAAATACATAAGGGGGCACAGAAGATCCCCAAGTGATTTATGCCAATTTCTACCCAAATCCTTTCAGTCCACTGAAGATTGGGAGGTTCTCCTTCCATGAGTGTCATCAGGTGGTCCACCACTAACGTTTGTGGTGATGTTCCTACGAGGGAACATTACATGATGATTGTAATAACCATACAATTGAAATAGATCAATAAATATATCAATAATATAAAACATTAAAATATTAAAAAACACGATATAATATTAAAAAATTATAAGCATTATGAGTTAAGGTGCCCAACTCCTAGACCTTAATACAAGCAAAATGTATGTAGAATGTTCCACATGAATAATTTATAAATTTTTTTCTTCCATGTTTTCTCTTCTTGCCTCCTATTTCTCTCTAAATTTCATTTCTCTCACCTCCTTTTCATCTCTCGTCATGTTCTCTCCTCCTCCACTCTTTTTCTCAATTTTTTTCTGTTCTATCCTTAATCTTAATTAGTTATATGTTGAAATGGATGAAGATGAGTAAAATGTTTAGTCCAAATGTCAATCAGATCAACAATTGACATCTCCTATAGGTATATGGCATAGGTGATGTCAAGAAAAAAAAAGACTACGAACATCAGAAAATGACATGCCAATTAGTCACGTAATCCAAAATATTATGTTGTCAAACCAAATATCCAACTGGAATTGAGCTCGTAACCTCTCAAAGTCCAAGAGAAATTGCTCAGATCACGAAGGAAGGTCTCTAATGGAAGCAGTAACCATTTTCAGCATCTTATTTCTTGATTAAAATAACAAATGCGAATAGCCCAATCCATCCTCAAATCAACCATCAACTATTCCATTTTGTTTCTTTTAAACACAGACAAAACCTAGGAAATTAGATGATTGAGATTCTCAATTGTAACAGTTCCAATTGACTACACACACACACACTCCAACATTTATATTAAATTTATTAATTCTTTTACAATAGCAAAATAATTTGAAAAATATAGCAATGTCCCTAGTTATATTTATTACACATATCCCTCCATTTTTTACAATAGCAAAATAATTCTCTCCTCCTCTTCCAATTTCATAACCACCCACGGCCTTCATCAAAAATCAAAATTCTATTCTTCTACAATGATCAATCTCTTGAAATGAAAACTTCTTTAATGCATGGTAATACATCATTTTGTCTTCATCAGATAGAATATATCAATTGAATTCAGAGGTGTCTGATGAAAGAAACTAAACCTTTCTCCCATGATATGACTCTTACTTCTAATCAGTGATCAACAATGTTTTTGTATGATAGCATAAATCGGATGGTATTAGTAAATATCAAACAAATAATTATGCAAACTATGATGCCCTTGAAAGTATGGGAAAAAATGGAGATTAAATCATACATCACAAAACATCTTTTGTCCTAGTATTTTAAATAGAAAAAATATAAAATACATACAAGATGGTAAGGTAAGGTTGAAGTTGATAGAAGCATGAACATATGTAAACAATGCATACATGTAGAACAAGCAGAAAAAAAGCTATACACAAATAAAGATTGCTGCCATAACTTACATAAGTTAAGGCTGTTAGGGACCTGCACATCCATCCTGTTGCCTACACTGGACTTAATTCATTTAAACATCTAACTCCAACTTGATTGCTTGTTGCTGATTATTTACATACTCAACAACCTTCTTTGGGAGGTCAGCTGTTACGATCCGTCCACTGTCATATCCATTCTTTAGCAGCTTCCCTATTTTGCATCTCCAGTCTGAATAGTTCGTCTCATTTCTCCGGTCATGCACAACCCGATCACAAAAGTTGAGAAACGAACCTAGCCCACTGTTCGGCTTCCAGCCATATTCTTTTAGGATACGTGCTTCTCCCTCAGTCAAATCTTCACCAACCTATATTGAAAGCAATTCATTAAGCATAAAATCAATATTTGTTTATGTTTTCATTCATCTCTTAAGCTGAGTTGAGTTGAAACAAAAATCCAGTTAATATTGTTGCCAGTGCAATTTAAGGAAAACGAAGTTTCTAAAGCTTAAACACCATGCAGAAATTCAAATGTGAGATACCCTACTCAAAAATAATCGATTGAGTGGAGAAACCTCTTGCTATATATATGCGCAAGTCTCCTTTATGAGACTATTTCAACTACTACGCATCCACTTCAAATTTAAAGTCACTATTCATGGTTCTAGTTTCAATTTAAATATAATCATTGTTTGACTTAGGATTCTTTTGTTTATGAATTCCATGGTTCGATTTTTTAATTATCATTTTAAGTTATGCAAATTGAAGAAAATAAATTTTTTTTTTTATTGGAGTGACAATGGAGAATATATCAAAATCAAAAAAAGGGTAAGTCTACACAAGCCATAGGTGGGCTAAACAACAAAAAATAAAACAAAAACAAGTAAAGGTTTTTGAGACAAAGTTGAATAAAGAAAGGGAAAGAAAAATAGAAGCAACCCACTCTAGAAGTTACAGGTTAGTTCTCCAAGACAAAAGTTAGAAAATGATCGGTGTCTAAAGTCATGCCATCACCTAAAGCCAATGCAAAAAAGAAATTTTTGATAAGTAAAACATGTCAAACTTCAAATGATAAGTTACTTGGTAGGGTTGGTAATTCCATAACTAAATGAAGTGTAATATTGCCCTTATTGATAAATACAACTGTTTAGAATCATGTGAAAGTTTGCTAATAGAATGATGTGATGTTGATCTTTACTCTGTTAGTAAATATTTAATTTGATTATAGAAACTTCATCTTATAGAAATTATTTTGAATTAAATAACACTATGAAGTGCCAATACAATTTGAGGATAAGGATACAACATTAAATGAATAATGTTAAAGTAAATAATGCATTAGGGTTATATGGGTTTTGTAAGTTTAGCCCCACATTACTTAAGTTATATTGTTCTATGTAATTTCTATATATAGAGGTTGTATGTTAGTTAATGAGATCATCACATTTTCAAGTAATTTCTATATATTGTTCTATGTAATTTATTATGTACTCATATAATACTAGAGCCCAAGAAATCCTAAACCCTAGTCATCATCTCCATCAGCCGATCTCCATTACAGCATATTGTCTGAAACCATCATTAAACATGACCTAACTAAACTTGTCAAACCAAGCATGTGGACTTTGCTTCAAGCCATAAATCGCCTTCTTTGGCCACGACAAGCACATTGGATAGGGGCACAAAGAGTTTTTGCTTACGTTAAGGGTACTTCAAGAAAATGGCTTATATATCAAGCTAACAGACACTTGAAGGTAGAAACCTTTTCTGATTCCGATTTTACAGGAGACAGAGGAGACCAAAAGTTCATATTAGGGTATCTAACTTATGTTGGAGGAAATCTAGTTACCTAGATGAGTAAGAAACAAAACATTGTTTATTGTTCTAGTGTTGAAGCAGAGTATCCATCTACGAGGGAGACTAGATGTGAAATGGTATGACTCAAGTCTCTACTCCAGTAGTTTGGAGTTGCAATTCAATTGCCCATGTATTGTGATAATTAAGCAATTATTTACATTGCTAACAATGAAACAACCTTTCACGAGCACACTAAGTACATTGAGATTGATTGTCATTATATTCAAGATTTAGTAGTCAAAGGAATCGTTCGTACACCACATAAACCGTCCTTTAAAGAACTTGCAGATATTCTCACAAAAGGGTTGAGTCATAGAGTGTTTGATTACATTTGTAACAAACTAGGTATGACAAATATATACTGTCTAGCTTGAGGGGGAGTGTAATAATATATGGATGTAATGCTATATAGGTCGTGGATATTTGGTTAAGAATCTGTTTATCCTATACCTTATATATTGTACTTTACCCTAATTAATGAGACACTTTTCCTTTTACCCTGTACTTTGCACAAGTGTTTTTAGTGATATCGATAGATTTTTATAATCATAAACACTAGCTATGATATGGAAAAACATTTTGTAACTTATTGATATATCAACACATTTATTCGTATATCTACCATATACAAAATAGTATTGTGACTTCATTAAACAATACCATTTACAATAGTGGTTTCCTTTACATCCATGGGAAACTAATCAAATAGTCAATGATAATCTTTCCTCAACTAAATTTGATGGAAGGTATTAATAAACTTTTACTTGACAAGTAGACCATATATATATATATATGAGCAACTCCAAATTGTTTTATATATATTTTTTAGGGGGGATTTGTGCCTCTAGAAATCTTGGAAAATGAAATTTTTTTAAAAAAAATTAGATTTTCAAATGTTTGTGCATCCTAAAAAATGTGAAAAAATTTTAAATTTTTCCATCATTATAAGTATAAATTTTTTTCGTCATTTCCCACTTTTTGGGTAGGGAAAATTCTTGTAATTAACAAAAATTTCATTACGACATACTCTTTTGACTTTGTGCATCTTGCCCAACTTTCCTCAATCATCGTTAAATTCGTGGTTACACAAAAAATGTGAAATTATATTTGAAATGTTAAAATATAAAATATTTATAAATTAATTTTCTAAAATTTTCACATGTACAAACAATCTTAAAAAAAAAATCATTTCCTAATTTTCCTTCATTTTTTTTATTTTCATTTCCTAAATTTTTGTTTCTCAGATTTCCAATGTGTACAAGTGGACCCTTAGTGTGTTGAGCCCTTAAGGTATCTTCCATTTGTTCTCTTTGAGATAGCATGGGACCTTTCATTCATCTATTTTGCCATAAACTTATCTATTGATTTCCATAAACTTGCTTATACATATTCTACAAATAAAAAATGGATAATCATAATGCAGCAGGTACATTTGTTCAAATAAAAAAGGAGTAATCATAATGCAAAAGGTGTAATATGATGAGTATCTCTTTTGGTGTCTTTTGCATCATTTTTTAAGTGGAAAAGACACCACTGTTCATTTTTCATTAACTTGGCTATAGGTTTACATCAAATATTAAAAAGGAGATTTGTATTTTTAAAAAGTATGAGAAATGATGTGAAATAGTAGAAAATAATAAGTCAAAATTTTTATCATTTTCCACCATTTTCAATAGTACAAACTCCCCAAAAATTAATTCTAGACATTATTTAGTATGCGTATGCAATACATGAGTAGAGCCAGACAGAGATGTGAGTCTTACATCAGTTGTAAAAATTCTTAAAGGTATTGAGTGGGAATGATTTGCCTCCAAAAATGATTGGCATGGGAATACGAGTTTCATTTATGTCATCCTTTGTGCTATGCAGATAACTTCTGCATCAATTTGTGCAAATAACTGAAATACAGTCTCCACAAGGACACCAAACCATACTTGTAGAAAGGGAAAATTCCGACTAGTAATCCACAACTACTCAGAGGAAAATAATAAATGAGAAGGAGAAAATAAAAAGGAATACTAGAGGTCCAAAAGCTCCTACCATCAATGATTTGTTCTCAATAAGCGTAATCCTGCTATATTTAGCTAGCTTCATGGCTGTTATCAATCTCCTAATTTGCCAAGCAATTGGAAAAGAATCCACAAGCTCAAAAAAATAGGTTGCATATCCATATTCTGGACGCTCTAAAACAATTCTGTTAACAAAGATCAGAAAAATGGATTTTTTTGAGTGACAGAAAATCAGATATTTAACCAAGATGAGTAAAGTGAAATGGCAGGTTAGCCAAAAATGTTTAAACAAATAATGGAACCTACCTGTTATGCCTTTCAAAAACAAAAATAAATGACTGCAGGTCTCTGCACCAACCCCACTCCACAGGAAAATTTCGCAATTGCATGTAGTGTGTCTGTGGGTGAAAAAATTCATATCACAAATCAAATGTTTACAAATATAAAGCCACAACAATAAGTGAACACTGAAACGTATATAACCTGCTCAATAAGTGAAATCAAACAAGGCAGGCAGTAAGCAGCCTTTGTTCCATTTTCATTATGCAATTTGCACAGCTTAAATAATGAACTGGGGCGCTCTGAGAATAACTGAAAAGGTTCACATATCAAAAATAACTTGTTTGATGATTATATAAAAAACTTTTAAGCTCAAATTATGCCAAATACATAGCAGCAACTAAAATGACCACTACTGGATAAAATAAGAAACATGTAAGCTCTAGGAAAATCAACTGATAAAAATGATAAATGATAATCTAGATGAATAAGATCATCATATACAAAAATTCAAAAAAATCACATAACAATGCAATAGGAAACTCAACATTCTATAATAAAGAAAGAATTCTGCTTCATTTTCATATAGAACTTCAGTAAGTTAAAAAAATGCATTTCAACTGTCAAACTCATTTTAGTGGAAGCAACGTCAAACAATCACCTTTGTTAACAAATTTAGCATGTCAACATTGTTTGAGTAGAATAACTGACATGTGTTCATAAAGATTCATCAACACGTGACAATGTCTAAATCCAATGATAAATAAGAAATTGGTCATTAGGGAAATTAATGTGTAGGGGACATGTCCGTATTGTTAGATGTCATATGTATATATATAAACACACACACACACACATATAGCTATGTTGTATGATGGGTAAATGGATATCCAAACACACACTATAAATACTTCATGTAACTCTCTTTTGATGATAGACATCATTTTCCACCTTCATCTAACATGATACCAAAGCCCAGGGGAAGACCTGAAGGATTTCCATCCACCACCACACCCTCCATCCGTTGTTTGTTCTAGCACCAGTTTGCTGCCACCGCCATTCATCCTTCCACTGACTAGTTCTTCCACCAACCAAGGGCTTCAACCCATGCCAGCACCATTCTAGGATTTCAGTCAACACTCTAGTCCCAGTAAACTGCCTGCACCACTTCCCTTCCCTTTCGTTTAATGGCACCAACACTAGGGTCTGTTGAAACTCTTGTCACTAGTCCCTTCTCTGCCTAGAAATCCATCCCTCTATACTGGATTGAATTTTCAGGCCTTCCCCTCCCTTTTTGTGTGATTGACGGCATCAACAGCTATGCTTGCTGATCGCCTTCAAGCTAGCTGAAGGAAAGATGGTGTTGTATTGTCTCTGTAGTGTACAAGTACATCAATATAAACACAAGTTAACGGGTAAAACAACATATTAATCCTAAACAGATCCTCTACTTCAACACTCCCCTTTAAGATGGTATGTATAAGTTGAATATCTTAAGATCGGGTACTCCAATCACCACACTAAAACCCTAAAGTGATAATGAGAGGACCGAGGGCATTACATCATGGGTCACTAAGTGTAAACTTAGCCATCCAGGCACTGGCCCAGACTGACCAAGGATTTCTCCTTGGTCACGAAGCACTTCCTCCACACCTTCGCTGACAGCCAGAGATTCTTCGTTGGACACACACAAGGCACTACTCTCCAACACATAGTTAGACACCCAACAATCAAGTGCAATCTTAATAGATTTATTAATAGATACAACAGATCCTCAACTTCAACAATGTTGTAGGATATCCCTTTCATTTCTATTTAAGTTTGGATTTATGTCATGTACACATTATTGTGCCTCCAAATTATAAGTGTGGTCATCTGAACAATTGTGCTGTTCTTTTTTTCAAGTTCCTAGCAATGATTTTGTACCATCCAGTAGCCTTTCAATGTTAAACAAGTTGTATCTCATGGCTTTCTACAATCCTTTAATCAAAAGGTTTTCCAAAGTCTCCAAGAAGTTGAACAGGACAAATTACATCTTCTACATTGAAAACTTTGAGACCATTGTGACTGTTCATCGAAAGCCAAAACACCTTAACCATGATCCTTCAAAAGTCAAAGATTCCACATATGTGGATTGATTCATTGGTGATACTGCAATTATATCATGGATGTATGGAGCCCTACTGTAGCTAGAACAATTTCATGATGCACTTAACCAAGAAAATATGAGACACTCTTTGGAAAACTTATGGCTATGAGAAAAACATTTTCAAGGCTTTTTTGGTGTATGAGTAGATCTTTAGTTTAAAACAAGGGAACAAGACCATGGAGACCTTGATTTGTCATTGCCCTTTCAATAGGGTAAGTGTTATGTCACTACTCATCTTATTTCAAATTGTGTTTCATGCAACCACCTTAGCCCATCTTTTTTTCAGTTTATCCTGTATATCTTTGATGAGTTTATTCCAAGACATAAAGACAATTAAATCATCACACTAAAAATATGGTATGAATGAAAAAGTGTGGACCTTGGAGACCAAAGAAACCAAAGAGTTAAGTCCATGTCCTCTTGGAGCAACAATAGTTTGCTAGGGATGGGTTTTTATAATCAAGTGCAATCTTAATAGATTTATTAATAGATACAAAGCTCATTTTACTGCAAAGAGATTTACTTAAACCTATGAAATTGATTATGTAGAAACCTTTTCCTTAGTGGTTCATCTCAAATCCATAAGGTAGTCTTTTTTTTTTCAATCAAGGACAGAAATTATCTCAACTCGATGTCAAAAATACATTTTTTGTATTATGATCTTACCAAACAAGTTTTGAAAGAGTATCTCCAAGGTATAATACTTGAGGATAGAATGTTGTGCGTAGACTTAAAAAGCTATATATAGTCTCAAAGAAAGTACTTAAACATAGTTTGACAAATTTAGCCAAATTATAATGAGAGAAAAATTCAAAAGATGCATTGTTGGTCACTCAAAATTTATTGAGAAGACAGGCAATGGTTGTGTGGTCCTTTCAATTTATGTAGATGATATTCTCCTTACAAGAAGTAACAAGAAAGGCATAGCTAAAACAAAGTACTTAGTAGAGGACTTTCTTGACATTGAATTCACTTACGACAAAGGAAGGTTAATGTTGTCGCAAAGGAAATGTCTTAGATCTATTATAGAAGACTAGATTTTTAGTGTGCAAGCATGAGTCAACGTCGATAAGTTGAAATCCAGGTTTTTGAGATGACACTTATGAAGTATACAAGATGCAGGTCCATATAGGAGACCGATTGAAAAGTACATCTATTTGACAGTAACTCAACTAGATATCTCTTTTGCTGTTGAATAATCTAAGAGAGGTTCATTAGAATGGTGTCATTAGAGTATCATCCTACATTAAGACAAGTCCAGGAAAAAGTTTGCATTACAAAGAGAATGGTTATTTGAAAATTGAAGTTTATTTAGATTCAAGTTATGCAAGTGATAAAAGAGATATTGAGGAGTGTTAGGTTAATTATTTTTTGGATATTCATATACCTTAGGGTTTAAATGAATCTATAAATATACACTATCACATAGTCTAATGTAGCTATCTGTCTCTCTTCTCTCTTTAAACAATAATATGTTATACAACAAAAGACATGAATTTTTTTCACAGATATAAACCAAACAACTAGAAAAATATACATCCCAAGAAAAGATCAAACCTTAAATATCACATTTTCAAACTCATGAAAATTGTCTTCACTTGAAGTGTCTAATGTGCCATTGTCATCCATGACTTCATAAAGTTTAATCTTCTTGAGATCTATTCCATTTTCGATCAAAACCTAATTTTAAAAAATGTTTTGATACCAAGTCAATATTACAAACCATTCAGCCTTGTCGGTAACCTTGCAACCTTGTACCTGTAAAAGTGCAGGAGCATCTTCTTCTAGTGCAGTTTCAACTGAATCCCTGCACGAAATATCTAGACATGGGTAGAAGAATAACATGTGACAGCCAAAAGATAAAAGAAATGATGGAACACTTATAGTTACGTGGCTGTCTTTTTCCTTTTGCGTCCATGTGCAGAGTTAGTAGATATGCTACCTACCAAATTGACAGGATCAGTAACTGACATAGATGATAGGCTTTTTACAGAGTTATGAGATGTTTTTGGACCATCACAAATCTTAAATTCTGGATTTCTGCTAGAAATAATCATTTTCATTCGTTCTTGCAGTGGAATATGATCCGTGCCATCCATAGAAAGTTCTTGAATTACTTCTGTGTTTACTGGAGCTTTTACCATCTCTAATGGGTCAACCTTCACTTCTAGTGGAGATACTGAAAAGTCATAAGCAGTTGAACACCTTCCAGGATGTTCAGGAGCAATGTTGTCAGGATTCCCATTGAAGGGCTCAGCTTTTATTGCAGCTGATGACAATGAGTTTACTACATCTTCGTTATCCTCAAAACAAGTTTGCCTTTTCCCTGGTAGAGGTAAGTCCACTTCAGGAGGATATGCAGTTGTTGCCACAGAGAAAATAGACTGTTCACAATTAAAAGCCTCGGAACACAATTGTGATGCACAGGGACTCAACATAAAAGTCTTATCTGAAAAAGATGTAGAAGAGCTTAATTGTTCTCGAGAATTTATTTGAGAATCACACACAGAATTGTTCCACTCTGCCGGTTCTATCTTCACACTGACTAAAGAACTTGAAAGGGATGAATCTGCAATTTGATTGTCAAAATCTAATTGTATTCTTCTTTTACCTAAAACTGTTGATTCTTCTTCAGAAATGCTAGTTTGACAGAAACTACCTTCACTTTCTAAAGTACCATGAGTACTGGTTTCTTCTGTTCCATTACCTGTGTCATTTCCAGATGGTGATATAAGCATATTGCATGCAAGAAGATTGTCTGTGGTAGAGCCAACTGGAGAATCAGAAGTTTGCTTCTGCAAATCTTCAAGGATATGATTGCATGGATATTGGTTACTAGCTTCTTCACGTAATTCAAGCTTTAGTTTGTTCTGAAGATTGAGCATACCAGGATCCACAAACAGAGACCTGCCACTGGATAACTTTTCATTCACCGTGTCAACTGATACTTTGTCATTCCCTTCACCACCAAGAACATTAAGCATGTGCAAGGAAGGCAGGTCAATACCTGTACTAGCAGCAACTTTACTTTCTGGCAGATTGCATGGCCTAAAAGAAGCATTACCCTGATAGTCATTAACTTCAAATTGACAACCACGCAAATTTCCAAAATGAGGTGACTCAGAAAATGAACTGCATGAATTTTGTTTAACTGTTGCTCCATAAAACTGACTGGAAGAGCTATTTTTCAATGCTTCATCCTTCAGCTCCTCTTTAATAAGTAAGGGTATTGGTTCGAGAATCTGATTTTCAGCACTTTGAGGTGCTTCACTTTGTGACACAACAGGGATTTCAGGCATACAAACTGATCGTGAGCCAGATGGATGGATTTCCTGACTTTCTTGAGGAAAATTAACACAATTGGTTGAATTTTGTGGAAGTTGGCATACATAACAAGAAGCCCCAGAGGAAGATACACAGACATATGATTCTTTTGTTTCATCCTTAAGCATAAGTTCTTCCGCACAGACAGACATGTCCTGAAAAAATGAAAACAAAGATCAATCACATTTGCTAAATAGTTTAAGTGTAAAAACTTGAACAAAATACTGTATCAATTCAACTAGAACCAATCACAAAAATATTTAGAAAACTCTTTCCATGAAATTTTTTATTGAATGATCAAATCATGTATTAATAAAGACATAGTAAAATAGGATGTGGTAAAGGCGTATACTTTTAGATCCTGATCACATAAAACTGCATTGCAAAAAGAACTAAGCGGAATTAACAAAAAAGTTGATGCTGTAATAAGAAAAAAATAATTGTGAAGTCCACAATTTCTCGGTATCTTATCTAGCTATGCTTTTGGAAATTGAACAAGATCAACTATTTTAATCCACATAACATGGATGATTATATCCTTTAAATGGTACAAACATTATGCAAAATGCAACCAGTATGATGCCTGGAAAAAAGAGGGAAAAAAAACTATTGTAGCTCTTTAACCACGAACCAACCAATTAAGTCCATATGTAATGGGTGATAAATACTAGTGTTATGGTAATGATGGAGAGAATGGAAGACATGAAAAAATTATATATATGGTTAGATACATTTCTAGAATTGGTAGTCCAAAACAAGAAGTGAAAGATGTCGTGTTTTATTGTATACTTATTTTATTCCAAACTCCTAACTAGTTATGACTAGACCATGAAGGTTTAAATACTATTAGTTAATCATATCAACATGAAAATCTTTGATAATATTATGGTAAAAAGGTCTTGATGTATTGCCAAAAAAAGAGTACTGTAACTATTTACCTGTGTATGGCCAACATCTTCTCCATCAGTTTTGGAATAACTACTACAAATAAGGCAAGACAAAAAATTACTTCAAATTTACAAAAACCGTCCAAACCAAAAGAAAAAAAAAGTCTGTAATGAACTGTTACCTGTTTAATCTATTTTTTTCTGAATCGAGTGTGATGCCACTAGCCTTGTTCTGAGATAAAATGTCAACTTGCAAAGAGCAAATTCGACTTGTTTGTTGGCACTGTGTACATTCATCACAATGTTGGTTAATACATGGGTTAGATAACATTCTTAACCTTTTTTTTAGAGAAGTGTGATTAAAGTCATCCCTTGAAAATTCACTTGAAAGACTTTGAAGTCTTTCACCATCTTTGCAAAGAGACTCCACCACAGGATAGGTTGCACTACTATTGGAGGTCTCCAATATTGTTTTGATGACAAAACTTGAACATGAATCCCCAGCATGCCCATGAGGATGACACTGAAAACCAGATCCAGATGCTGTTTGTGAATTGTTGCAACCATTCAACTCAATAGCCCGAAAACAAAAATCTTTTGATGTATCTGAAAGGAAATTAGGTGAAAAATTCTCCAAAGGATTGGGATTTAAAGTAGCTGTATGGACTGTAACTTCAGCTGTTCTTCCACAAGGAACCACAACACTGTATATTTGTTGAGGAGAGATTTGTGCATCCCTGGCATTGCATATGTTTGTGTGTTCCTCTGTAAAGAGTGAACTTATGGGATTCAGGGCATGAGTGAGATCTTCTAGAAAAACATCCTGTAATGCATGAAGTTTGGACTCATGTCTGGAGCAGAACGAATAACAGTAAAAGCTAACAAAAAAAATACACGTTTAGAGTCAGCTATTGTGTTATTAATCAATGATGCAGTTCAAAATGCACTCATAAGATAAATTATGTTCTAAACGAATAGAAATTGACAAAAAGTGCTAGGACAAGAATAGCCATTCCTTTTCATGACAGTAGCAAGTGTATCAAGTCAAACAGAGCATTGCTTTTAAGTTGTTTGCTTAACAGAGTATAAGTTATCATGCTAAGAGAATTACACTTATTAGCTGAATAGATATTCAAACATAATTCTTTATTCTGAGCAGCATATTCAAACATATACTAGTGTAGAAACAGTGGTAGACGATACATTTTGATGCGGTGGTACTGAGAAAAGCAAAGAAGATCGAACGCAAAAAATGATGTTCGTATATTTTTAAGAAAAGTGAGAATTTAGTGTTTGATTGATCATTTTATAATGTGTTTTGGAATCAAACCATCAGATATCAACAGCTCCAACCAGTCATTTGCCCGGAAAAGGTGAAATTGAGTTTTTACCGTGAGAATATGAGGATCAATTTTCACCACTTCTCTGAAAAAGACAAAAATTAAATTTTACCTTGAGAATTTGAGGAGTGACACGCCTTGCAGCCATATCAGAGTCCCATCTGCAAAAGAAGAAGGAAACGAAAAAGGAATATGATGATAGACACGAAAGCAAGCAACCTAAAAATAAGCAAGAGAAGCGAAAAGAAGAAAGACAGAATGGAAGAAGAACGAAAATCTGGAGCAGCAGTTACGTGACTGCTCCTCTGGACATTAGGAGCCTGTGCCGGTCCGCGAGGGGAACATAGTCTAGAAGGTCGATCTGGAACTCCGCTTGCACCTGGACCTTAACCTTCGCAGGCAACTCGGCGGCGGCTGCTCGTCCCATAACCACCGAATCACCTGGAAAGCGGATGGGCGGCAAACATTAATTGTTGCAGACGCCGTGGTCTCCGGAACGAAATTTCCGACCGTTTCCGACGGTAGAAGGGCGTCGACGGTGAGAGGTAGCGGCGGAGTGTAGAACGGCGTTCGTTTGGTTTTTTTTTTTTGATAAAATTACACTCGATTACTACTTTGGTGAAATTCAGATTAATTTATTCAACTTTAAAAAATTACATCCGTTTATGGCTATGCACGGTGGAGTGATCTAAACCGTCAATTACTGCACGGTCAGGATGGCTTCTACATCTCTCTCTCTCTCAAATATATAATAGAATAACGATGTAAGAGGTGCCTCTTACGCTCTCTTCTTTTTTTTTGTTAATACGACAGATATGTAAATTGAGTTGTGTTTAATTAAATTGATATAATTTAGTGTGATTAAATTATGTCATGGTCGGTATAATATAATTTAACGAATTATGTCTAGATTGACCTTTTACATTTTTGACACGACACGATACAAAAATAATTTTATAATTTTTTAAACTTTTATATTTATTTTAATATATATTTTAAGTTATATATATTGTTTATATCTTAGTGGTTTGAGTTTCTTAGTCTCATATTTATCTATCTTTTGGTATTTAAACATTATATTAATGTTATATTAATTTTTAATAAAATAAAAAGTAATTAAAAATTAAATCATACTATACTTAACCTTGTACGACATGAGTCCAAATAAACCGTACCATATAAATATGAATATAGTGCTCTAAGAGTGTAAGCTTAGAAACACTAATTGAGCGATAAGAGTTGTAGTTTACACAAGAAGGAAGACCAATGTCATATTAATTAGATGAGTTATTGAAAAATTTAGATAATTTAGATTTAATCTAAACTATTGAATTAAGATATCACTAAAAAAAGTAACTCTAGTGGTGCCACTAGAAAGTATTTTCCATATATATATATAGGGAACATGGGCGAGGTTTTTTGGTTAAAGGAGAGAGTGTATGTACATATCTTTTTAAGTGAAGAGAGAAAGTGTATTTTTAAATTTCACCTGAAAGAGAAAAAGTGATTTTAAGTCAAGTAAATTTCATCAGTTGATATAAACACCTGTAGAAGCAGATTTTGTAAGTACCTATAGAACCCATGAACCCATATATATATATCATTTTTTTCAAATTAAAATTAACCTTAAGTTAGAAGGAAATCTTTGGACATCGTTTGTCTATTCCTAAAATTACTATAAACATTATTATTAATGTACAAATTTTAATATATAAACTTCTATACAGTTTCAACTTCGTTCATAAAATTAACTTTAATTTTAACTCTATCCAACTCTTGAAGTTGATTAGAACTGAAGTCAAATAATATTTTAGTCTTCGACACATGCTTCTTCTACTACAACTGTTCTCGGCATTTCCTCAAATTATTTTCTTTTGTTTAATTAGTTATTGTAGTTGTGATATTGCTATTTATGTAGTTTGCATTGCTTTAATTTTCATGAATGTTTATTCTATATTCATTGCCTTTCCTTTTATACACACCCGAATCATTGTGAAGTGTAGTGTTTTTTGTTAGACGTAACTTTTCAAACATTATATCAAAGTTAGGTTATTTATGGTACTTATGACTTAGATTCTATACAATATCACATTGATTTGTCAAGTTTTGTCATATGCATATATGGTTGTATATATAGTTTGAAAGCGTTGGGATGTAAAGTTTAACGATCATTGTTGTAAGTTCCTTCAAAATGAAAGTGTTGGTTGTTCGCGCTTCCTTTTTGTTTTCTCATTTCTGCAATCATTGGACATTAATTTCTATGATCTTTATTACCTGGAAGAGTAACGGTCAACCGTTACCTACTCTCCTTTATATATTTTGGTGGTCTTTATTGACCACCTCCTCACACAAAGGTGACTAAATATGTGTTTGTTTTTGGTTTAGTTTAGAGAATGAAATAAATGGTATTAAAATTATATCGTAAATTGTATAATAAAAATTTGTATATAAAAATTTATATGATAATGATAATATATGAAAGTTCATGTAAAGTTAAAATTCTGAACTTTTAAAGTTAAAGCAAAACATATATACGAAGAAAAACCACAGTAATGTACATACATCTAATCACAAAGTAAGTCTTGGTCATTTTGCCTCCTCAACAAGAATTACTCAACAAAAAAATTATTTTTTTTGTGTTAGGTGTTAGGAAAATTTTTGTAAAGAGTATATTTGTAATTTTACATCAGTGAGTAATATTTTAATTTGTTTACAAAAAAAGTAATTTTTTGTAACTTGTAATTTGAGTGTTTACAGTGAATAAAACCTAATATGATCATAGACACAAACATTATTGAATTGTGTAAATCTCTCATAAACCAAATCTTTTATGTCTATTATAATCTGTTATAGACATACATAGGCTTTGTTTGGAAATTACCCTTTGAATTGCTCTTCCCAAACGTACCGAGAGATTATAATAGGATGTATATTTTTAAGAAAATTGAGAATTTGGTGTTTGATTGATCATTTTATAATGTGTTTTGGAATCAAACCCAATGCAACCATTTAATAAGGTGTTATAATGATTGCATCCTATGGTTATAAATCTAAATACAGGATTGCAAAGAAAGGAAAGAAAGGATGTAGTAACTGTAATAAGACTGCTCACATTAATTAGATTTCCCCCAAACCATAAACTCTACCAGAAATATTTTCTTAAAACTAAAAAGTGGATCAAATAGATCAATACTGGACTCTCCGATGGATGGGTCGACTTCTCCAATATTAGCTTAGCTAAAAATACTAGATCTTCTGATGGATGAATCAGATTCTCTGACTGTGGCTTTAGGCTAAGTGCCAAGTTTTCCAAAATGTATGTCAGATTTTTTGACAAGGATTTTGGGTTATATATTGTAACCCTAACTGAAAGTGCTTGTTTTTTTTGTTACAATTCCAAAAAGACACTCTTAAGAGGTTTTGAGTGCCAATAGAATAGTACTAACATTACCGTAAAGTAAGTACATTGTCAAATTACCTAAATCTTGTTTGTTTTGGTTCAATTGTTTGATTTCCTTTTATCTCACACCTAAAAAAGGTCAAAAAATTAATTTAAAAACACAACTAAAAACAATTCTACAACTAAAAATCTAAAAATGAAATATCAATAAACATGACACTAAAAACATACATGTACTCACACCTAACTCAAATTGCAAAGTCAAAAAGAAAACAGAGGAGATGCACATGAACTAAGAATTCCATTGCCGTTTGGAATTCACACCTGCAACGAAGGGGACTCCAACAAAATGGGGTCGGTTGCCCACTTATATATGGACACCACTACCCACATGTGCACAACCAGCAATTATCTCCACCAAGAAGAACTCTCACGATTGATTTATCATTTATGCAAACATAAGCAATTGTCGATGTGCAGTGATGAAACTAGATAAGAGGGCAACTACACTGTCGCCTGACAACTTTTCCGATGGGAGAATCCATGTCTGTCAATCAAAATTGGTAGAGGAGACTTGGAAATGATTTGCCTAGGCCCAAACTACCTTCTTGTGGTGTTTCTTTGCGAGCGACGACGACAACTTCGTAGGAGAGATGAAACAAGGAAGACATATGTCATGTAAAAGCGGAAGGTAGGACATCAAGCAGAGGCGATGCGGACTAAAGATGTCTACGGTCTGAATTTTTTGTGGTCTGATCTTTCGATCGGTAACATAAGTATGATTTATTTTTAATTATTTTTTTATTTTATTAAAAATTAATGTAATTTTTAAATATTAAAATATTGTAAATGATAGGATTCAAACTTACGATTATGTCTAACTAAGTTATATACAATATGTATAACTTAAAAAAAATTAAAATAAATACAAATATTTTAAAAAGTATAAAATTATTTTATATTATATCATGCTAACGCAAAATTTTTAAATGTTGACTCATCAAACCATGTCGTAGGTCAATACGACATGGTCGAATACGACATGGTTTGACCATTCTAGACTGTGCTAACATAGATAAACATGACTTAGTTGACATGTCTAGTGTAAATATGGGTAGATATCATGTTAGATCTCGAGTGAAGGTAATGCAAGCAGGAAATAACGGATGTCTCACATGATCTTGATAAAGGAAAAGATAAGACATTACTATCTTTGTCATATATATATATATATATATATGATACCTATAAAATTATATTCCATAGATGCCTATAAAGAATATTATATATATATGGCTGTATGTTATAGGGTGTGTTTATATGGTAAAATTGAGTGAAGTGATGTTTACAATTTTTTTTTAAAAATTACATAATTTATAATATAAGTATTTTGATATAAATTTTTAATATAAAATATTAAATTTATTTAAAAAATATTATAATATATAATAAAAAATAAAAATACATAATAACCAGTAAACAAACAAACAAGACCGTATCATACTTATTTAATAAATCATTGAATATGGTGCTCCTTCGGTCTAACCAAAGGCCCACCAAAATATCTTAATTGCAAATCAAAGAATGATTGCCACTTACATTAATAGCCCACCTTGATGCTGTTCCCCACAAAACACCATCCATGTTGAATCGCATGTCCATTGACTTCTTCAACAGGAGCGATCACCTTAAAAGTTTCGTTCAGTAAAAAACATTTTCACTTTAATCATTATATATCATTAAGAATTTATTAAATATAAAATTAAATTATTATAGTAAAATATTATTTTAAATTATTAAATATTAAATTGTTTATTTTTAAAATAATACTTTCATTGTAATAAAAAAGTGTATAATTTTTTATAATATTAATATCTTAAAAAATGTTATCATTATAATATTTTTTCAATTAAACTTTCTTTATATTATCAAAATTTCTTCTACGTATCACCAAAATTTCCTCTACGAACCACTAAAACTTCATTTGTACTACCAAAATTTCCTCTGTGTATTGTTTGAACTTCTTTTACACCACCTAAATCTTTCATAATTACGTTTTTTTCTTCTTTTTTTACATTCATATGTTTTTATATTTTTTTTTTTAAAAAAAACGAAGTCTATACAAAACAACACTTTAATTCTTTAGAACGATCCTATTTAAAATTATATTTACTACTTACATTGAAAAGTCTTTTATTAAATAATTAAGTACACGCATGCATAGAGGTGGATTACAAACATAATCTTAAATTTTATTTTTTAATGATAAATACAATTTTTTTAATAGTACATAATTAATTATCAAATATATTTAAAAAAAAAAAGTTTTGTGATATCTTTAAAGATATCATAATTTTCTTTTTTCTTTTTGTTTGTTAACAGAGTTTCAATTTTTATTTTTATTTTAACAATTAGAAGAGTTTGAGTTAAATGTAGTTTCACAATTGATATTAAAGCTAAAAAGTAAATTGCATTGTAAGAGTTTGTATATAGAGTTGTCAATGGGGCATGCTGGCACGGCCCAGGCATGGTCAAACTGTGCCGGTTAATGGCACGATACGAAAAATTTTCGTGTCATGAGTCGTGTGTGGGCTGCACCCCTAGGTAGTTCGTGTCGTGCTGGCACGACACGAATTCTAGCACGAAATAGGCATGGCTCGGCCCAGCACGAGATAGGCTGTCGTGTTGTGCGCCGGGGGGGGATAGGCCGTCGGGTTGTGCGGCCAGCAAGGTGAATGATCGTGTGCGCGGGAAGACTGAAGAAGCAGAAAGGGTCGTGTGGCCGGCAGGGGGACTGACCACCAAGTCATTGGGCTCGTAGCCGAGATGAACGGTCGAGTGTGCGGGAGGGGGCTAAATGAGTTTTGTCGCTGGGGGACAGGCTGCTGAGTTGTGCGGCTAACGAGGTGAACGGTTGTGTGCGCGGGAGGAGGCAAAATGGGTCGTCTGGCCAGTGGGGGTAATGGCTTCCGGGTCATTGGGCCAGTAGCCGGGTGAACAGTCGCATGCGTCTGTGCACGGGAGGGGGCTGAACAGGTCATGTCACCGGCAGGATGATGGGCCGCCGGGTTGTGCGGCCGATGGGGTGAACGACCATGTGCGCGGGAGGAGGCAGAACAGGTCGTGTTACTGACGGGGGGACTGGTCGCTAGGTCATTTCGCCGGCAGCCGAGGTGAAATGTCGCAGAAGGTACAAGGTGCAATGCACCGACGCAACAACAGTTGGTACGCTTTCTCCCAATGAGTGGCCCACTTTCGGGAAATGGGCGGCCCAATTTCGCGCAACGGGCGGCCTGCTTTCCCCCAACGGGCAACCGGCTGCCGAGTGAAATGGTCGACTTCTGCCTTAACGGTTCAACCAACTTTTCTCTATAAATTGAGGGAGTTGGATTTCATTTTTCACTCAACTCACTCGTCATCTCCTTCACTCCAAATTCTCTAAACTCTAATCTCAATTCTCAATTCTCAATTCTTAATTCACAAACAATGGTACACTACTAAGGCCAAAGTTCTGGAGGCTATGGATATCCTCAACAAAACTTTCCTGAAGCTGAAGTAACACCATCAATGGAGACTACTGGAGCTTCAACTTCAACTGTGCTGCCGAGGAAGTCTCGGAAGAGAGCTTCCATCTAGTCAGAGTAAGCAATCATGATGAAAGCTATGGCGAACGGCATAGAAGAGGAATGAGCCTTTTGCAACCTCTGTAACATCGACTTCTTTTGCAAAACGTCTAGCGGTACTGGTCATTTAACTAGGCATATTAGTACATGTGAAAATAAGAATAAAGATAAAATAATTCAAACCCAACTTTCTTTTACTCCTGATAGTAGTGTTAGTTCATGAACTTATGATTATGAAAGGGCTAGGGACTTGCATGCTAGATTTATTTGTTCAGAAGATTTACCCTTAAGTTTTGGAGGAAATAAACATTTTGATAATTATATTAGTAAAGCATATTGTCCACAATATAAACGTGTATCTAGAAATACTATTAGGTCAAATATCATGAATTCAATTAATAAGCTTAGATTAGAACTTATTAATATTATGAGTATAATAATGACATGTATAGCATGCACTTCAGATATTTGGTCGGGTAGAACTAATGATGGGTACATAGTTGTAACTGCACATTATATTGATCAAAATTGGACTTTACAAAAAAGATTAATAGGATTTAGAAAAATTCAATATCCACATATTGCTGAAACAATTTTTGCAAACATTATGGAAATTTTTGATTTATATGGAATTAGAAATAAAATAGGTAGTATAACTTTTGATAATGCAGCTAATA